>BSBK01004645.1:752500-792500 GCA_027943335.1 Chamaecyparis obtusa | reverse complement strand
AGACCTGGTCAAGGGTCAGACCCTGTTAGGAGTCTTTTACAATCGTCCCTGTTAGGGGAGAGGACGCACTATCCAAGAGCTCACTACTCAAAGGGGCGAAGGCTACAACCTTCTGAATAACAAATACAGACTATATCTAGATCTTGGTGAACTATGCTTTGACCTACCATATGGATCAGTTTCAATGTATAGCACAAATACTTTACTTGGTCACATAAACCTTCTTCTGATGGCTCAACACTCTGCACACTCTGCTATGCTCTGCTTAATCAACCATGAACCACACTCAAGCAATCACAAATGACTGCCTATAAATATCTTTCCTCTAAATGATATAATCAAGTTGGCCTATTAGAACCACCTTGAAATCATATTAGAGAAACCATAAAAAACTCCACTAAACATTCTATCAGTTCTACTATGCACGCAACATATTCTAGGACCTGCCCAATAAGATAATTATAGACGCATGCTACACATTGTCAGCTCTACCTAAACAACTGTATCTTTCTCCTCAAGCTGAATTACTTCATGCACTCTTAACCAAACATTAATAACTCTCCTCTAAGCTTAAATCCAAGGGCGCATACCCACAGGATAGGCGCAACTCCAGAACCAATAAAATCTCTGTCAGCTCTTCTGAATAAACACAAGAAACTGCTACAGGCGAATATTGACTGCATAACTTCACTTATACTAATTATCAGACTATGCATCCATAACTAAAACATCACTAACATGTCTTCAACATATATCCAAGTGTGCAAGGCTCCATGATAACTATACGGACAACCATACATAGAACACTGTCTGTTACTCTGTCAGGAACACTGTTGACACAAGTTGCTTTATAACTGTTTGTACTAACAGTTAACCTCTGCGCCAATGATATCATGATGATATCATGTCCATGCTTCATATACTAAAAGCTTACTACATAAGACTTCCACACATGCTACTTTTCATATGTTGTCATCTGACAAACATACAGTCAGTACTGGCCTGCTGGAAAATCTCAACAATCTCCCCCTTTGGCATTAATGGCAACATGTGGAATGAAAAAACACCACCAACCCAAATGAATATTTATTTTTATAACATTCTCCATTTCCTCTTCAAAAATCCCCCAAAGATGAATCCTCCATCTGCTGCAATATTTTCCAATATTCTCTATTTGCTCAACTAAACTATTGTCATATCTGAATGTTTCTCCCCCTTAGTATATTACTCCTTTTTACTTCTATTTTTCATGACTCTATATATTACTTCCCCTTTGACATCAATGGAAAAGGGTGCCATTCATTTTAAGCACTGGTACTACTCTTGAGGTAGAGTAGTCAACCTTCCATCAGTCCCTGAGGACTGATGCCTTTCCTTTTTTCTAAGAAGAATCAAGGAAGGGAATTACTCCCAACTTCTCCTTGAGATACTCAAAAGTATCCTTAGGCAAGGGCTTTGTGAATATATTTACTAACTGATCTTTAGTACTCACATAGTCCAACTTGACTTCTTTCTCTACCACTTTCTCTCTTAGGAAGTGATACTTGATCTCAATGTGCTTTTTATTTGCATGCATCACATGGTTCTTTGACATATTGATAGTCCTTGTGTTATCATAGTGAATAACAATAGGATAATCAATCTAAATTCCAAAATCCTTTATCATCTGCTTGATCCAAACAATTGTAGAACAATTCAAGGATGTTTGCAACATACTCCACTTCTACTGTTGACTGAGAAATACAATTTTATTTCTTGCTTGTCCAAGTGACAAGTCTATCACCAAGAAACACTGCTCCACCTGATGTACTCTTTCTGGTCATCAACACATCCTGCCCAATCTGCATTAGTGTACACATGAAGCTCAACATTTTTTGAGTTAGGATACCATAGACCATAATCTATAGTGCCCTATAAGTATCTGAATATTCTCTTTACTACCATGAGGTGACTTTGCTTAGGCTCTCCTACAAATCTTCCAACTATGCCAACTACATTGGAAATATTAGGTCTAGTCTGAGTAAGATATATAAGTTTACCAATCATAGACTTATACAATGATATATCTACTACTGGTGAGTCATCTTCTTTTGTAAGCTTGCATCCAGTGATCATAGGGGTTCCTACTGGCTTGCAATCATCCATCTTGAATTTATTTAGTATCTCTTTCACATATTTGGACTGGATTAATAAAAAATCCTTTTTCTATCTGCTGCACATTTAGTCCCAAAAATTATTTGATAGGACCAATCACACTCATCTCAAACTCATTCTGCATTTCTTTGGTAAATTTTGCACTTAGTTTGTTATTACCTCCAAAGATAATGTCATCAAAAAATATAGCTACAAGTAGTAGACCTTCAAATGTTTCTCTAATGAATAGATTACAATCTATTGCTCCTTTCTTGAATCCAATATTTGTTAGATATCCATCTAGTCTTTCATACCATGCTCTAGGGGCTTTCTTGAGTCCATAGAGGGCCTTCTTCAATCTACATACCATATCAGGTCTATCTGATAAGGTGAATCCTTTTGGCTTCTCAATGTATACTTCTTCTTTCAAATCTCCATTCAGGAATGCTAACTTGACATCCATCTGATATACTTTAAAGTTTTTCACTGTAGCATAAGCTAGAAACAACTTAATAGCTTCTAATCTTCTCACAGGTGCAAATGTGTCGTAATAATCAATGCCTTCTCTTTGCGCATATCCCTTACATACTAACCTTTCTTTATTTATTACTATTGTACCATCTTCATTCATCTTGTTTTTGAATATCCATTTTGTTCCAATCAAATTCTTATCACTAGGTCTTGGGACCAATTCCCAAGTGTCATTCTTAACAATCTAATCAAGTTCTTCTTTCATAGCATCATGCCAATTTGAATTGTTGCATGCATCTTCAACACTTAAAGGTTCAATTTGAGATAGTAAACATATCGCTTCATTGCTAGCTGAGTTCTTTGCTTGTGATTTTGTTAAGAATTTGCCACTCTGATCTCCAATGATGTCTTTCTTGGAATGATTTCTAGATGTAAACTTTGGAACATTGGGTGATGTTGATTCATCAGCCTTGGGAGTTTCTTCTTCACTTGTCTCAGGGTCATTGAACAACACATCAATATTGTCAAACATTTCTTCAATAACTGTCTCACTAGTGGAGGGTCCAGGTTCTTCTTCAATCATGGGTGAGTAATCATGATATCTTTCTTGAACTATAAACTTTTCATCAATCTTAACATGAGAAGTTTCAATGATCTTTTTCAATCTTAAATTGAAACATCTATAAGATTTACTTTTAGTACAGTAACCAAGAAAAGTACCTTCATCACTTCTTGCATCAAACTTGCCCACTGCTTCATCCCTCTTGATGTAGCACTTGCTTCCAAAGATACTGAATTATTTTACTGTGGGAACATTACCAAACCATAGCTCATATGGTGTTTTTTTAGCACCTGGCCTCAATTGAATTCTATTGATGGTGTAGACTGTTGTATTGACCACATTTCTCCAATAGGTGTGTGCAAATTTTTCTTCAATCATGATGGTGCATGCTATATCAAGGATGATCCTATTCCTTCTCTATGCAATTCCATTTTGCTAAGGGGTTCTAGATGCACTTAATTGTCTCTTTATGCCATGTTCTTTGCAGTACTCATAGAATATGTCAAAGGTGAATTCTCCTCTATCTGATTTGAAACATTTTATCTTTAGTTCAGATTCATTCTCAACCTTAGCTTTGAATATTTTGAACTTCTCAAATACTTATGAATTATCTTTCAAGAACGCAACCCACATCATCCTAGTATAATCATCAACAAACAAAATGAAATACCTTTCACCATAGTATGATCTTGTTTGAGTTGGACCACATAGGTCTATGTGAATCAGATCCAACTTGTTCTCTGCTGAATTTTGCTTGCTCCTGAATTAATTTCTCACATGCTTTCCCATTACACATTCCCTGCATATAGTATCAACTAGCTTTGCTATGCCAGGTAGATCTCTTACTGCCTTTACATTGCTTATCTTTACTATGTTATCAAAATTGATATGACATAATCTTTTATACCACAACCAACTATCATCAACTTTAGCAACAAAACAACTTGCTTCTGAATTGAGTTGAAAAACATTACCTCTTGTCTTTGAGCCTGATGGAATCATAACACCATCCTTGTTGTTAATGATGCATTTGTCATCTTTAAACTCCAACTGATAGCCTTTTCTAAGTAACTATCCAACATTGAGAAGGTTATGTTTCAAACCATCAACATATAGAACATCATCAGTACTATTCTTTCCATCCAAGGTGATGGCTCCTCTACCAACTATTGGTTTAGGAGTGTTGTCTCAAAATCTAACCATACCCACCATTGTATTTGTCCAGATGAACAAATCTATCTTTATCACCTGTCATGTGATGTGAACAACCACTATCTATAATCTAGTTTATTCTTATGTCAGCTTGTGAAATCAATGCTAGCTCTTGTCCCTTTTTATCATCTTTGTGATTTGTCTTGTTATTCATTTTTTCTACAATAGCAATGAATCTAATTTCTTCTTCACCTAATTCATCATCTGAAACTCCATCTCCAGCATAGTAGCATTCCTTAGAATACTTAGGCTTGTAATCCTTTTTGAACTTTCTAGCTCTAGTAGGACACTTAGATGCAAAGCGATTGATCTTATTACATGAAAAGCACTTAAATGGTAATTGACCTTCATATTTTCCTTTTTCTTTCTTTTCTCTTTTGGCAATCATAGCAATGAAATCATCTAGTGTTTTCTCTTCATCATCATCATCAAAATTACCAGAAGTGTTTGCAGATTTCTTACCATGAACTGTTGCTTGAAGGTTGTTTCACTCTTTGGTTCTGTCTTTAATCTTGAAATCTCAAAATCTAAGATTTTGCTGATCAAGGTCTCTCTCTTGAAATTAGATGTAAGCTGCATGGTCTCATCAAGGATGTTGATCTTGCTTTCATATTCAAGAGTGAGAGTAGTCATTAACTTGTCCATAATGTCCTCTGAAATCTCTCCACCATTGTTTCTGATTCCAACAATTGCTTCATTTATCCTTTGATTGTAAGCTCTGATATTTTCTTTAGGCATCATGTCCAATGCATTGTATCTTTTCTTCCATGTCTTTCTGCATGCATCCTTTGCTTGTTTGTCTCCTTCAAATATGTCTTCTAGGTGCTTCTATATTTTGTGGGTTGTATCTACCTTTTTTATTTCTGAAAACTCACCATCAAATAGGGCATTGCTAAGGGCTTCTTTAGCAATATCATTCTGATGAAATAATTACAAAATCTTCTTAGTAGCATCATCCTATGCAAGGTCTTCCAAGGAAAGGATCTTGACTGCTTTGATAGTTACATCAAAAACTTCAAAACCAATGCATTGCAAATGAGTCACCATCTTGTTCTTCCAATCAAGATAATTCTCTCCATAAAACTTAGGACTTTCTTTCTTGAAGTATGCCATCTGATCAACCTCAAGCTGTTAAAATTTCTCATTGAGGCACTTGGCTCTAATACTGATTTTTAGGAATAGTCCCAAGAGATAACTAAGAGGCAGGGCGGGGTAGGTGAATCAGTTATCCACAAGTTTCACTTCTTTATCCAATTAAGTATACTTAAACATAAAGCATAAACACAATGAAAGAACACTTGAACAGAACAAAAATATTTTGGTTATGGGGAAACTCAAATAGGTAAAAGCCTGGTGGGAATTGACACCCACTAATATTCTGCACTAGTGTATTATGATCCTTGTTAGAAGATCCTTAACCCTGTTAGGAGTTTATCTACAATATATTTAGTATAGTAGACCTAGTCAAGGGTCAGACCCTATTAGGAGTCTTTTACAATTGTCCCTGTTAGGGGAGAGGACACACTATCTGAGAGCTCACTGCTCAAAGGGGCGAAGGCTACAACCTTCTGAATAATAGATGCACACTATATCTAGATCTTGGTGAACTATGCTTTGACCTACTGTCTGGATCAGTTCCAATGTATAGCACAAATACTTTACTTGGTCATATAGACCTTCTTTTGATGGCTCAACACTTTGCACACTTTTCTCTGCTTTGCTTAATCAACCATGAACCACACTCAAGCAATCACAAATGAATGCCTATAAATATCTTTTCTCTAAATGATAGAATCAAGTCAGCCTGTTAGAACCACCTTGAAATCATATTAGAGAAATCATAATAAATTCTAATAAACATTCTGTCGGTTCTACTATGCACGCAACATATTCTGGGACCTATCCAATAAGATAATTGTAGACACATGCTACACACTATCGGCTCTACCAAAACAAATGAATCTTTCTCCTCAAGCTGAATTACTTCATGCGCTCTTAACCGAACATCAATAACTCTCCTATAAGATTAAATCCAAGGGCGCATACCCACAGGATAGGCGCAACTCCAAAACCAATAAAATCTTTGTTGGCTCTTCTGAATAAACCCAAGAAACTACTACAGGCGAATAATGATTGCATAACTTCACTTATACTGATTATCAGACTATGCGTCCATAACTAAAACATCACTAACATGTCTTCAACATATATCCAAGTGTGCAAGGCTCCATTATAACTATATGGACAACCATACATAGAACACTGTCTGTTACTCTGTCAGGAACACTGCTGACACAAGCTGCTGTATAACTGTCTGTACTAATAGTTAACCTTTGCACCCATGATATCATGCTGATATCATGTCCATGCTTCATATACTGAAAGCTTACTGCATAAGACTTCCATGCATGCTACTTTCCATATGTTGTCATCAATGAAAAACATAAAGTCAGTATTGGCCTGCTGGCAAATCTCCAACAGGATTTAAGATTAAATTAAATAAAAATTAATTTAATCACAACTTAGTAGAAATAAAGAATGCGAGGGAATTAAATAAATTAAAAATTTATTTAAAAGAGGAATATAAAGGAACATGTATTAAATTAAATTAAATACATTATGAAAGGTAGTATTTAAATTTAATTTAAATACTATAATTAGTTAATTTATTTAATTAAATAAATAGATGAATTTAACAAATATAATTAATTAAAAATTAACTATAATGTTATTAGGGGTCATTAATTAAATTAAATTTAATTCATGTTAGAAGGACAAATTTAGGTGTCCACAAAATGTTAAAAATATTATATTTTCCAAATGAAATAAATTATAAAAGATATGAAAACCAAATTAATGCATACTTCTAGTAGAAACACATATAATTCTAAATAAAATAAATATTAATTAACTATTCACATCCAACATATATTATTATCAACTATGTATGTGTGCTTGTGTGGAGATTCCATAAAACCAACCATTGCCAAACTATTATATTACCTCTAGATGGGCCACATTCTCATCTTCATTCCTACCAATCACTCAGGGAACTCAAGTTTTTTCATTGGTAGGTAATTAGTACATAATCCAAAATAAAACTACTTGCATTACAATAACGACTATTTTCATAACTAGTAAATTTCTACTCACCACCTTGCTTTTTCAATAAAAAAGTTAAAGCATATTTAAATCAATAGTAAACTTTTTGAATATTAATCAAATTTATCAAAATAAGTCCATGAATTCTCTTGAAAATAAATTCATATAAAGTCAATATGTGACAAAATTTCAGATTTTATTGAGACATTCTCACATCCTATAGACATCTATGTGTCATGCTGATATCTTAATGATTTCTCCTGAAATGCAAAACACAAGTTGCTAACACTTCAAAATTTCTATCCATGAAGTCAAAATCATGAATTCCCAATGATATATTTTGTCATAAATGCACTAGGTTCAGTGAATTAGTGTGAAATTGGCACAAGGTGCGATTTGCAATGCTACATTTTGCCTCCACTTTAGTGAGTTGATCATTCCAATGGATCAACTATACAAAACTAAATAGAAAAAAGTAAAATATAAAGTATCAAAAGTGCATTAGTTATTAAAAAAGGATATTATAGAGGCTTCAAAGGTCAATTGAGAAAAACATGCCCCCAATACACGAGTTTGGTGAGAAACTAAAACATCTATTTTGAAATATGGGTGTAAGGAAAAAAACATGTCAGCTCCGAAAATAAAAGAAGCCACTTTTGCTAAAAGAATTATTAAGAAGGATGTCACAAGTTGGACTAAAAAGCTAATAAAAGTGTGAATATATTCCCTCTTGAATTTTTTCCACAAGATAGAAGGGTAAAAATAGGGAGAGAAAATGAGTAAAAATTGCCACAAAAAATGTCAAAATGGGCAAAATTTTGACTATATATACAAGGAGTGGGCCCAAAAGGGTCATTTTCACTAATCACAATGAGGATTTTTATGAATATTTGTATAGAATTTGAGAAAAAAATACTTCACAAATAATATTTTTGGCCATCATGCATTGAGGAGTTAGGCACCACCATGGAGAGAGACAAGTCCCTAGACATTATAGGTCAAAATATTTGAATTTCATTGAAATTTCATGCATTTAATTTAAGTTAGGAAATGATAGGAAGTACAAGCATCCTTGTTTCACACTAATGTCCAAGACCCTCATGTTTATCCTAATAGATGTATTGCAATGGAGTTTAAAGGATTCATTAGCATCCCAAAGATGCACTGGCATTCAAGAAGTAAGCGCAAATAAACTAAGGGTTTAATGACTTAGGAATTTGTTTAGGAGATGCACTAGAATATAAGAAGAGTAGTAGAATAAATGTTTAATGACTTAAGATGTTGATTAGGATAGGATTAGAGTAGATTAAGATCTAGAGAACATTGCATGACATAGTTGTGTGTGTGAAAATTGTACCTAATTGTGGACACAACACTTTAGTAAAACATTATTGGTTAATATGTTAGAAAATTTGCAATAAGAATAAATAGAATTAACCAAGAGATTTACTGCCTTCTAGGAGGTGTGATTATGGTATTCTCAGATTATGACCGATATCAATGACAATGCAACACCTAAACGAAGGATTTGAAATGATGAAATCAATGAAATTATGGATGCAGATTAACCTATATTTTTGGATTTTCTATGCAATATGATGAAAAATTGATATGAAATTAATCTAAAATGGATTGAAATGAATTGCAAATCTAATCTAGCAATGCAATGGAATGCTATGAATGAATTGAAAAAAATGAATTAAAATTGCAAAAATCTCACAATCGTTGTTCGCAAGAGCTCAATTCTCCAAGTAATTGAAAGTGTGGTCGTTTGTGAAGGGATGAGCCTTGTTTATATAGAAATCCAAGATTTTTGAGAGCTCCTGGAAAACCAAAAATCTCTCCCTGATTAACTCAGATTGATTGTTGAGTTATCAAGTAATTAGAAATAGTTAACTCACAAAATTATGCAAAATCAACTTTTTAACTCAAATCAGAAGTTTAGATCACTTTTTCACTCGAAATAGATGTTTAGTTAAAAAAGATAACAAATTGAATTGATTTATTGATTTAGAGTTTAACTTCTTTTTTGAATGTGCATGGATAATTAATATTATTTTCAACATGTGTTGCTCTCAACTTAACTGATTTTTTAATTTAAATAATTGATTTATGGGTTAATCAATTATTACATCAAACTTTATTCCAAAACTATATCATTAAATATTTGACAACTGGTTTTAATTAATTAAATAAGAATTTAATCAATTATTTGTAAGATTTTTGATTTATTGTCAAAATTAAATAATATTAATTAGGAATAAATAGAATTAAATCTAATTAATTAAATATTTATCATATTTAATTAATCAAATTTAGGATAAATAAAAGAATATCATTTATCACCAAATAATATTTAATTAGGAGATAATTTGGATAAATTAGGAATATTTAGGAAATATTCCCTGATGTAGAATTAAGATAAAATCAATTAGGGTTTCGATAATTTGATGTGCAGATGTGCCTTAGGTTAGGACTTTAGGTTGATTTCGATCGATCTGTCGATGTAGGAGGTCAATGGTTCTATAGCCCATTTTTGGGGTATTACATTTTGCTCCTCTTTGAATTATTGTGCGAAGTGCAGTGGTTCAAAGATTAATTTATTCTTGATGATGATGTGGACTTAGTTATGTGGTGGAGAAACTGATCCTGAAAGATTAACCGATTCTGAAATAGAAACCGGTTGATTGATTTGAAGATTTGGTGATTCAGGTCCTGATTGACCAAAGAATCGAGATGATGCTAACTATATCAACAATGAACCGCCGGTGATTACGAACAAGTGCCAAAACACCTAATCCTGAACCTTATGATTACAAAGAAGTGACTGTTTTGACTCTAGACCTGATTGTCAGTTACAAATGGTTACAAAGAGTTGATACAGTTTACAAGTTTGTGAGAGAACACCAGATTGATATGGAATCTGATATGCCCTGAGCGATGAGGTCTTTTGATGAATCAACAACTAGATGTGGTTGTTGTCTTGATTACTGAAGAAAAATTGATTGATAGAATTAGTTAATGATGTGTAATACCATGCCCCCTTCAGGATGAAAATCAAAATCTGATAAGAAAGTTAGCGTTGAGTGATTGTTGAAGCATGTTAATCAATTATAGAAGTGATTTTACACATTTGGAGACACGTTCGGCATCGTTTGGTGGTCCTGAAGACCAAGTTTGACTAGGTTTGACCATGAGTTGACCATGGTTGACCAAGTTGAAATTTTGATAGTTTGATGTTAGATAATCAATTAAGTTGAATCCTGGATTTCAACAATGAAAGAAGGTCGATTTTGCAAGCAATAGACCATTTTGGGTCTGAAAATTTTAAATCACATCTTTGACAAAGTAAACGATCTCAGATTTTGATTTTAATCCCAAAAATAGGTTCAAAACGTCAAAATTAGCCAGGGGTGCAATTTTCATGCAAAATGGAGCACTTTGAAAAATTAGGTCAAAACCTATATAAGGCCCAAAAGGGTCATTTTCAAATCATTTCAAACATTTGTCTTTTGTGAACTTGTGGAGCCCTCTGAGCAAAGATTCAAGTTCTCATGTCCTCTCACTGTTTTGAGCACAATCAATGATACCAGTGACCTCGCTAGTATGGCAACCTAGTAATGGACCTCTGTGCCTCTCCCGCATTCAAATTTTTCCTTGTTTTATGCATTTTTAGGATTTTTTACATGTTTTTCCAATTTTCTTTTTTTGCTTCACGAAGACTCGTATGATAGTCCACCAAGGCTCGTACGAGTTTTCAAGTCCATTTTTAGACTCGTATTGATCACTTGTGTAACTCGTATGAAGAGGACCCAAATGTCGTACGACATTTCATCGGGTCCTTCATGAGTCGTACAGGAACCTTTCAAAACTCGTATGACCATTAAATGTTGTATGTGACCTTGTAGTAACTTGTACGAGTTTTGGTGCCAGTCTGAAAACTCGTATGAAAAATAGTGACCAAATTTCATGTCCTTAGGTCAAAAATTTTAATTTTTTGATTTCTTAGTCTGATTGCTTAGCCATTAATGCACCTTCCGAAGTTGTCAATTTCTCATTTTCTATGCGTCGAGCCTAATTTTTGACCAAGTTACTGATTGGTTGTCTTGTTTTTGTGCTGTGTAGGTCATCTTTCCTGATGTACATGTTTAGATCTCACATCCGGCCACTCAGAGGCTATGTGTTTTGCTTCCTGTTCTACTCAGAGTCCATATAGCTTCCTGCGGCTTTGAGTATTTGATTTGGTTACTTGACATTCAGGTAAACTATGGACTGATCACTGCGTTAGTTGAGCGGTTCCACTTTGAGACATAGACATTTCACCTCCCAACAGGGGAGATCACAATGACTCCAAAGGATATATATAGGATACTGTGAATTCCCTTTCATGGACCTCATCCAGACTACATCAGTTCGGGTAATACAGGTTTAGTTGCTTTTAGATCATTGTTTGGTGTCGATAAGAAGATTGCCCAACAGATCTCATGGGAGACCCTGGTGCAGCGGTATAGATAGACAGACCGGTTAGAGTGTATCATAGCTGGGATGATCAGAGGGACCATCATGTTAGATCGATAGTAGTGTGGTATTCTAATGGGCTGGGCCCCTATGGTGCAACGATTGGTGGCCAGTCCAGTTGAGCTCGGTTGGGGTCAGTGTCTTCTCGCCCACATGTTTTTTGAGATGCATGAGATCATCTACCATGAGGTGAAATCATTTGCATCAGGAGTACTTGTCTTACAGATCTGGGCCTGGGAGCACATCTCCATATGCAGGATGATATACGGAGATGAGCGACAGCCATAGGAGCTGATGATTTACTGATATTCTGGATATATCACACAGGTCAGGATGGGACACACCAAGTATTGGAGGCGCATGCTATATGATATGACTATTGTTACCTGGCAACCATATTTGTAGGTAGAGGCATGGCCTGCCTCTAATGTTCAGTTCGAATACTTTTTACAGAGTCAGATTCTGATTTGCCAATCTACCACTATTTTGGAGCAATTCGTAATTACCAGAGTATGGAGATAGTATGGCATTATTCAGGATGCCCCACATGATTTTACCTCATATGCTCAGATGGTGCGAGAGCTTGGACTTGGATGGTCACCTCGATTGTCTTATGTAGAGTGTAGCTTGGAGTACAGGGGATACATTAGCCATGACTGGGACTACAGGGTGCAGATATATGATGCTGGAGTGAAGAATGCATTCATGGATTGGATAGCAGAGCATCCTATTAGGAGATTTTCAGATCCTACAGAGCACATTCCTATGATGGAGGATGCACAGGATGTCACAGGTGCTCCTATGGGCAGAGGCCAGAGACGGTGAGAGGTACAAATCCTGGTAGCACAACCTATTCCTCCTCGACCATAAGTAGTTGTTATGACACCACCCAGACCATCTGGGAAGATGAGGCCACCCTGAGGATATATTACATCAGCAGCTAGGCCAGCAGTTTTGCAGCAGCGATATACCAGAGGTGAGGGTGGGACCCTAGGTGGAGTTGGTAGTGTGGATGAGGTACTAGGTGCTGATCAGTATGTTGGGGGTACAAATGATACTCAGGATGCAGCTATAGATTTTGACTTAGGTGCAGAGGTTTGATGCCATAAGGCGCGCACTAAGGCGAGTACAGATCATCCTATGGAGGAGGCAGAGATAGTAGTAGCTGAGGCTGATCCAAGCTCGAGATCAGTGCCACCAAATGTTGTCAGGCAACTCTATCAGTAGTTACGTGATCTAAGGCTACATAGTGCCACAGTGGAGGCTCAACTCAGAGTTTGTGAGAGATAGCTACGAGAGCATGATGCTGATGTGAGACGACTGTAGGCAAAGATGGTTCACCAAATGAGTTGGGCTTCATACTATGTTTCTGCTTATTATTCTATTGTGCCACCTAGGTAGAGGATGACCTCCTACTCCTAGTATATGATAGACTCTGAGGGAGCTAAGGACCCACGTGCTGATCCACCACCAGATCCACCTTCAGGAGGAGGATTTGCACCAGATGCCGAGGAGCAAGCAGACAACTGATCTATCATATTACTCTATTTTTGTCATTTTGATCATATTTGATAGATCATTGTAGCTCATTCTTTTGTATACAGTGTCATTAGTGCACCCCATTGTACTCTGATATTCTGATATATATATATATATATATATATATATATATATATATATATATATATATATATATATATATATATATATATATATATATATATATATATATATATATATATAAGATCAATTTTGGTTGTGACTTCATATGTACTTGTCATTTTTAATTTATGATTATTATATCATGTGATGCAAATATATGAAATGATTTGATTAGTATAGAATGTATGGATTATGCAATGCAATGTTTACTTTCAAATGTATGGATAATGTAATGTAATGATGAATGATAGATAGGTTATGTAAATGTTATGCTTATGCTTCATGGATGCACACGTATGTATGCAAATGGATTTATGGAATTCTTATGATATGTAATGTAAATGCAACAATACACATGATGTATTCTGCAAGTAATGATGAAGACAAGTGCTCAGTCATTGTCAAAATGGATGTTTAACCCAGGATGGTGATTGCTTGCTGATCTATTAAGGAGACCTTCGTGAGATACTCAGTCCTTGTGTCATGTTTAGCATAGTTTTGGAGAATCATTAAGCATCAAGCTGAATTTGAAATCACGAGATAACTACAACCATGCAAAGTGAAAAAATGAAATGCAGACCTAGGACCTAGGACTTAGTCATTGATCATGTGTTGGTCTTTTTCATCACTGAATATTTATTAGGTAATTGGATAGTCGATACAATGCCCACTGGCTAGACAACCATGGACATATGAATATAGACTTATAGTCAGAAATGTCGGATTAGATATAAGCACCAAGGCACAAAAGCCAGGATGATCTGAATATCATGTCCATTTTGATATTACAATTTGTATAAGCATCAGAACATAAACGTTGTGATGACTTGAATATGCCTTGTTTACAAACACACCAAGCAAATGAGAGATCATTCACATTCTCATGTGAATTTACTCGTAGTGACCCTTTATCGTTCACATCCTTGGGTATCAACATGTTTCACAATATAGAAGTAGAAATCACTCTGATTGATATCTTCGATAAAATACCTTCTGATATCAGGCCAAGTTTTTCAAACAAAATATACAGTTTAGGAGTAACTTGTGAGCAGATAGAGATTCTTCTTAAAATTGTATACGAAGATGTCCTGGAAGAAAATGATAAAGTTACAAAAGGGGCACAGAAACCTAATGATGTTCTAGATTCAGATAAACAAGAGAAGTCAAATCAGGATGAGGAAGAAATTGTATACGGTAAGACTTGTATGAAGACAAGTATTAATGACCATGATGGTGAGAAAGAAAATCACCTCAGTACAAAACAAATTTCGGATCTGTTGGATACCGAATATCAAAAGTATATGCAAGAAAATAAATTAAACTTTTATTATAGTCATCGGGATGGGCATGATCGAGTGGTTTTTGATGAATATCAAGAGGGACAGATATCTCAAGGAGGAGATATTTCTATGGAGGGTTTTAAAAACTCTTCAAATTTTCTAAACAATGAGGATGAAATGTTGCAGTATGACGAATCCCAAAAAAATTGGTTCAACACACTCTATAGTACCTTTGAACATAAAGTCGAGAATGATGAAGAACCAGAGGTAAGTATTCATGGAGGTACGTTTCTAAACCCTTTTTCTAGTGAAATAGAAAATAATTTAGAAAAGCAATATAGTGTGATAGAAAATAAAATTACATGTGAAAAAATAAATGCATTATTTTTGCAAGATACAATTGGAAATGATATGTACTCTAATTTATTCTTTGGGGAAGATAAAATATACTTAGTGTATCAAGAGATTTTACAAATAGGAAAAATACAATATGATAATTGCAAAAATTTGGTGAGGTTAAATTTGCACATTATGGACATTTCAGAAATAACATCAATGGTAAGCTTTGTGTTGCATGACCAAAACTAGGTTTATGACAGAGGTAAAGTTTTTATTCTCTATATAAGTTTTCTTTAGCCTAATCTTTTACATTTTTATTTTGTAATTATAATATCATTTTCAACTCATCATGATGGAGTGTTAAATTCATATTGTGTCCAATATTTTTATCTAATTGAATCAATCCCCTCCCAAATAGTTATTTTAAATTTCTGTAGTAGCAAAAGTAAGATGGTCTACCAATAATATTTGTGAAATCATTGGAAAATTACTTTGAGTTTCAATTGGACATCTTTCTTTAAGATATTAACCTTTACAAAATGAAAATTAACTACCCACTTATTTCCTCATTTCAATATATTCTCCTTGGCATGAATTTTTCTAATCTTCATGTTTTTGAGCATTTGAAAGTAGAATTCATTATTGAAACTACCCAGAATTTGCAAGAAAGGGCAGGGGGTTGTTAGGAAGATTAAGAGGAAAGTTTTAAGCAAGTGTATATTGGAGGCAAATGAATATCATTGAATTGGAATATAGTTAGTGTGGAGATTGAATCAATGAAGATGGTGGTAATGAAGAACAACTTACCAAATGGTGGTGTTTGAAAAGAACTTTATTTATTAGGTGTGCATACATTCAGCGAGCAGAATTATATTTCCATGCAAATTTTTGCAGCCATTTTTTGGGGTCATATAAGTGCTGTAAACTATAGTTTCAAGCTTAAAATGATTGCCCCAGCCATATGCCTCAACATGGGAGTCATTTTTACAACGTTTTTAATCATTTTGGAGTGTGTATGAGCTCCAGAATTGCCCAGATTTATAAAAAACGTGCCAGAAATTAGAAGAGTAAATATTCAGCATGTTAATGTTGGAAAAAAAATGTCCAATCAAAATATGCATTGCGGTATGAGAAGGAGAGTCCAATTCAACTGGAACAGGTTGGTGCACAAATTATCACTGAAGACCAACCAGATACAATCCTAGGCTTGTTCATTTTTTATTTTTATTTTTTTTGGTTAAAACAAACCGGTGTCAACAAGAGAACTGGCGATTTATATGGCAATAGAGATTTTTTTACAGAGCTCGCAACATGGCTCGTGGGCCAAAGAGTGTTGAAAATGTTTATACCCAGCACCAACCACTCTTGTATAGTACAATTGAAATTATAGTAAAGGGACGTCTGAGAGATGTTGATTATCCATTCATTGGGAGCCATTTTCAGCAAGGCAGGCCACAGGATGATATCATCTTTATTGTTGGGGGAACGACATATGAGGAAACACGAACAGTAGCTCTGCACAATGCAGCTAACTCAGGAACTCGCATTATTCTTGGGGGTTCAGATATACTTAATTCAAAGAAATTCCTGAAGGATCTTAAAGAAGCGCATCAGGTAGCTCAGACAAGTGTCATTTGATATTACAAGAATTATAATGAAAATGATTTTGGAGCAGTGAAAGGTTCAAATTCTTTCGAGTGAATTCTAATAGCTCATCCTCTTTGGTTGGTATTCTTAGACGTGGATCGTCCATATGAAGCAATTAGAAAGAAATAAAAAATTTGCTGTTCAAAAAATGAATCACGTTTTTAATATTTGAGCAGAAATTTAGACTTATTTTTAGACTTAAAATGATTGTTTAAACATCTAAAAAGGTTCCCAGGCCTTTTTTTAATGAATGAGGAATGAAGTTTTGACATTTTTACATATTTTTGAATGCCCGCAGCCTCAAAAACGCCCAGAATTTTTTAAAAACGACCCAAACTGTAAATGACTGCAAACTGGGAAGAAGATTCTGTCAAGCATAGGTTGCTGTCACAAATACTACAGAAAAAACATTGTTTTTGAAAGACAGAGATACATGTTTGTCAATAGGAAAAAGGGCAGCCGGGTAAAGCTCAAAGGAATGTTTGATATTGATGCTTTTGCAGTATAAGTATACATATGAATTGATGGTTTGAATGCTTATCCAAAGGCAATGTTTTCAATGCATGATGGTAAGAACTATAATTGAATTATCAATGTTGTTTATGAAGACCAAAGACAATAATATAATGAAAACAAATGCATAATCCAGAATTTGCGTAGAAGAAGGATGAACAGTATGATAATAATTTTTATAAATAGACAAATGGTGGCAGATTTGCACAGGATAAGGAAGATTGCTTTAAAAAAAATAATCAACAAAAATGCTATATTCAGCAGCATGAAGATTCACAGCGTCATGAACATTTCATATTTAGTGCACGAAGCCAACATGAGGTCAAAGATAATAAATTTTATGACCAGCATGATGACTTATATAAACCTGTGAAAAAACAAGCACATACGTTAAGTATGAAATATGAGGAGGGCAAAAGATTTATTTATTTATTCTATATGTTCTTAGTTTATTTTATGTTTTTCCATTTCAAGTGGTCTGCTTTCCAGAGAACGCTGGATTCTCTCCGTGTCTAGGTATAGACACATGTCCCCAATAAGAGCCAACACTGAAAATTTCAGGTCCTAAAAAAATGAAACTGTTGAAAAATTAAAATGATAAAAAGCATGTAGGTAGAGGGAGTTGAACACTCGACCTTTCAAGCTGACATTTTTCCTACCTATCTACCCTCCTACCCCCTTTCCAATTACTTTATTTGTTTTCTTCAAAAGGATTAGGAGAAGATATTTATTTATTTTTGTTTTCATGTGCAGGTGAGAAGTTAAGACAACCTTTTACACAGGGAGTTGAACACTCAACCTCTCGACCCATTCCTTTTCCTACTTAACTACTCAACTCTACCCCCTACCAGTTACTCTATATTAATCCTTGATAGTGTAGGTGTAAATAAATGTATAAATTAAAGATAATCTTATTTCCTTTGAAATAAATTATTAAAATGAATATTTTTTATGAGATAGAAAGTTTATATTTTGTGATCACTAATAATTGTTTTAATCTTAATTTATGTTTACTCCTAAAACCCTAAAAGTAAAAATATATGATAAAGTAAATATATAATTTGATGAATATTATCATGTTTAGGGTTTTGATACATTTTTTTTATATTGATTTCTAATTCTCATATCCTACATGTAATTTGGTATTTTCACCTTAATGTATTTTTAACATTAATATTTTTATCTAATAAGGTGAAAATGCTTTTTACATTATTATTGTAATCTAGTTGTGAATATAATAAATTGGTTTGTTTTTCTTATTTTATTTCTAAAAATTAAAAGCCTTAATTTTGTCCTATTAGAAAGTACTTAAAAACATTAGGATGGTTATTTTGTAAAAGTCAATGTATTTACCCTAAGTGAAGTGATTTGATATTTTCGGATACATACTTTCCTCTCTTCGTTAGGGTAAATTGTAAAGTCTTTCATCCCAATGTTTTAACACTTCTATGTTACATTGTGTTAAAATTGTGGATATATCTTGAAAATACATATGAGTGCATTATAATATATTTTGAAAATTAGAGCAACATTATAAACATGAGGTCATTTTATTTTTTTATTTTTGTATATTACCTCTTTAATGAAATTTATTATGATTTAATAATTAATATGAATGCTTATATTTTGATAATTAATGTGGATGAAATATAATTAATTTTTAATTTTTATTTTTCACTCTATTTATCAAGTACATGTATAACGTATAAAACTTATTTATTTTCAATTAATTATTAATTAATAAATGAATAATAAATAGTTTTTATATAAGCTTAATATATTATGTATGTAATAATTTTTAAATTTTAGGGTTTTAATATTATCTAATGTTAAGTGTTTTGTACAGGAACTTAAACATTGGATTATTATGCACGGAACACCTAAAAGTGCAGTAATCAATGTAATTTACGGGAAATATTTCCCTGACAACCATTGTTATGGTTTGTTTTGTATATTTTGGGGGTAGTTGTATAATTAGGTCCTGTGAAAGGGCATGTCCTTTCATAGGGAACCATTGGGATTTATATATATAATCACTCAATTGTAAGCAAAAAATTATCACAATCAATCACGGCAAAAATCTACCAACTCACGAATTGGAATTTAATGCCCAAAATCTTATGTACGAATATCATATAAGTGTTTGTACCCTACTGTTAATATAATTTTTTACATTCAATTGGTTTCTCGGATTACTCTCTAGCCAAGGTATCCTACTGTGTTTTATATTCCATGCATTCATTTATGATTAATTTGTACAATTTGAATAATGGTAGCATGGTATAAGAACCTATTACTATTTCCTTTCGGGCTCTTTAGTTGGGTTAAAAACCATGGGACCTATTGTATAAGTTGTTTTAAATTTTGTTTTAGTAGAATCTTGTAGGGTGATGGTCTCGCTTTACAGGAGCGAGTTATCTTAAAACCGTCTCCGTTTATACATAGGATTGAATGTATCTGACTCTATTCCCAATTTGGCATCAGGCACTTGTCTATTCGTTCATTTGAAATTGTCATTTTATTCTTTTTGTGGTTTACATATCCTATCTGTTATCTTCTTTACAAAACATTCAATTAGGTTTAGCATTACTTTCTAGCCTTAGTTTAGATTTCAAGCTATCTGACAATTAGGATATTAGGTTTATTTTCCTCCAAAGGATTGTTAACCCCCTTTGGAAAGATTTGCTTTTGTTGTGCACGTATTTGTGCAGTTAGAAAGAATATTTGATTCAGGCCTACCAGCCTTAGCTAAATCAAGCCAGAATTGCAGAGGCACTTGTTTTGTGCCTATCAGTTGACCTCAAAACGGTCCAACATTTTTGAGCACCAACAAATTGGCGACTCTACTGGGGACGCTATTAGTGAAAGACGTTTGCAGAATCTTTGGTTACAGTTGTGAGACTCTATTGGAGATGGAACTCAGAATTAGTTATATGATTTTATCCTTCTTATGAAGAAGGTGGTGACTCTATTGAACAATGTATTCCATGACAGGGATGAATCGTGTATGTCTCCCTTGAATGCATTCATTACTTTAGAATGGTATGATAATGAAAATGTGGTGATTTTATTTATGAGGACAATTGATATCTTCGGTAAAATACCTTATGATATCAAGCCAAGTTTTTCAAATAAAATATACAGTTTAGGAGTAACTTCTGAGTAGGTAGAGATTCTTCTTAAAATTGTATACGAAGATGTCCTGGAAGAAAATGATAAAGTTACAAAAGGGGCACAAAAACTTAATGACTAAAGTCCTAGGTTGCATTCATCTTAGATTGGCATTTAAAGTGATTTTAGCATAATAACATTGCTTTTAAATTGTATAAATCTTATGACAATTGGGACATATATTGAAATTCATGTTGATGTTATTATCATTCTTTCACAAGCGGTTGACTACGAACCTTATCATCCCTAACATAATCAAATACCTATATACTTACATGGAATTTCTTGTATGAGATGTTAGTTCCATAGATAAGTATATCATATAGATAAATCAATACATTACATGTACATCATAATAAATTGCATCCAATTTAAAACATTGGAAAAGAAACATCACATTACATTACATTCACATTTACATAAGCATCATGGAAAAGATAAAAACATATCAATGCATTGTATCCATACATAGGATCATGCTGGAAAGAGATCATACATTTGCATATTCAAAAATAAATACTCACATCAATAGAAAAATGCATAGAACACATCATATAGAGTAAAGTAAATCATGCATGTCTCATAATTTCATATTTCAATAAAAAAAGGTGTGATGACAATTGAATCATGTATCATATATATATCAAGAATGGAGAAAATGGGGTACAATGATCAAGTCATCAGAGTAAAATATATATAGTGTAATAAAAAAAAAAGCTAGCAAGAGAGCTATATCCTAAATACAACCCTCTCCCTCACCATTTGGAGGTGGAGGAGGAGGAACATAAACTCTAAGAGGTGGAACAACATGCTCTGATCATGCTGAATATATTTAAAATGGAATAACCTGGTGATAGATATATCACACTCAATCATCAAACTTTGAATATGGTTGTCTCTCTCACTCAATAGATCCTATATTAGCCTATCACACTTGGCTATGTGAGTCTATGCAACCACAAAATGTTTTTGGAAGCCTCTAATTCCTCCCTCTCAAGGTCCGTATCAAATCTTGTGGGGTGGCCTGTATAGCTAGTTGATCCCTGCCAGCCTCCTCCTTAGTACCTATTTTCTCATCTCTATAATGCCACACTTGTCTGGATCCCTCACTAGAATTTGGGGCATCTTGTGATGCACCCATATATACATATGCATCTATTGCAGAAGCTACACCAATAGAACCCAATGATCCACCCTCGCCCCACCATCTCTGTTGTCCTCCTACTAGAGCCCTCCTACTACTAGCTCTAGGATCTACACCAAATGTCCTAGGAGGGATAGGAATAGCCCTTATAACTCTTTTTATTCATGGATGTATGGGGTAAGGGGCATCCTCCTCCTCATCAATAGGAGGTTCTCTCTCTACAAGATCTATAATTTGAGGAAAAGGGTGTCTATAAAAATACTCTGTATAAGTGGGAGTGGTACTTGCATTTGAAATATCTGGTAAATAATCCCATCTCATGGCTGAAAGTCTGTTAATCTCATTAATATCTCATGGAAAGTGTAATCGAGGATCCCAACCCTATCTCTCCTCATCTACAAATTAGGCATACGTTGTGAACTTTTGAGAGACATCATGCTACCTCCCATACTACCTCCTTACATGAGATATAAAAAATCTCCTCATAAACTTTGAGGTCCTCCTAATGAGAGGATGATTAAAAAACATGTGCATAAACTATGACATAGAATTCTCGCATGCCTTTGTACACCTGTAATGCCTCCAAATAAAAAAAATTAGACCATTGAGCTACCGATGCCAATACAAGGTCTTCCCTAGGTGGGTCTGTGTCAGGAATCTAACATATCTATAAATGTAAGGCTGACCATCATGTCTAGCATCACCACATACTAGCCTTGAGATTGGGATATTCTCCTAGGCACAAATCTAAAGGACTCAAACACTTTCTTTCATACCCTTCCCCCTCCTAAAGATAATATCATGCATCTCATGATACATATGGGCTAGTTAACAAGAACCCCACCAATATTTCTCAAGGGTAGATAATAATATCTCTAGCATCCTACCCCACCCATATAAAAAATCCTGCCATCCTCTATTATACCTAATGAAGTAGCCAATAAAACCAAATTCTAACATAGGAAAGAGGAAACTAAGAAAAATATCTATGCATCAAATCATCCCATGTGATGGAATGATTGAGTATAGTATCATCCTAGAAGATCCTCCTCAATGCCTCAATACCAGGTCATGGGGTAGTATCATATTCAACTCTCCTCCCAAAGAAGGGAATCCAAAGTATCCTATATATGTCCTCTCGAATAATGGTGATCTCTCTGGTAGGCAGGTGGAAGGTGTTGTGCTCGCTATTCAACCTCTCCATGAGCGCAGTGAGTAACTCATGGTTCCCTCTGATGTCAGGAAAATCTATCAACCAACCAAACCCACACCTGTCTATATGAGCTCTGTCACCATCTGATAATCTCCTTACTAGTCTCATTGTGGGAGGATATGTAGAGCTAAACTAAATATCTGGAAAATCAATATGCAAAATTGAAAGAGACATCCTCAGTACAAGATCAAAATTGAGCTAAAACGTAATAAATTCACCTACACTAAAATTCAACTAAGATGGAAAAGATGCTAAAGAACCTAATGAGATAAGTTACAAACAATTTTTTTATGAAAAAGCCTAAAAAATGCTCACTATTTTCTATATGAAAAAAACCAGATAAGATCATGAAAGCAGTTTATCATGCAAGTATTCATACATGGCCATATGCCTAAAGATCCTAATATGAGAAAAGAAGAAAAAATTGATGACAAAGTGGTCTAGAAATTTTAGACTTGTACGAGATGAGGGTGACTTCCATACGACAATTCTAATGGATGTATACAAGAAAACACCTAATTAACAATTTTTCGTACGAGATTTTACTGAAGACCATATGATGAAATGACTGAACTGAATTTAAAACATGAAAAATGAAATGAAATACCTACCAAAATTGGAAAATTTTGAATCAACAAGGAGGTATTTCAACTACTTACTATTGGTTTGTAGTTTCTCGATCGGTTGTGGCATCGTTGTAGCTTGAATCAGTGATTTTTCAAAGGAAGAGACATTCTTGACTTAGAGAAGGTTTTCAAAATCAAAAGTCAAAAGGGTTAAAATGATTTGAAAATGACCTTTTTACCCTTTATATACAAATTTGACCCAATTTTCAAACTCCTCTGATTGACGTAAAAATTGTGCCCCTACCTAATTTGATAGTCTTGATTCTATTTTTATGATTGAAATTGAAATTTGGCGTGATCTAACTTACCAAATTCTTAAAACAAATTTTTGGTCAAACGTAGTTGATTGCTTGTGCAATCAATCTTCATAACACATAATTAGTCCAATTTCATTCCAAATCATTTCTCAATCCAATCTATGTACTCAAAATTTTTGGTTAACCATGACCATCTCATGGTCAAACCTAGTCAAACTTGGTCAGCATGACCCCATTAAAGTGCTGAATGCGTTCCTAAACATATAAAAATTAATCAACGCTAGATTAATTTTTTTCTACATCATTTCTAATCATACTCAAATGATTTTTATCAATTGAATTACCTAGAATTACTATGGTACCTTTCCATATTTTAATTTCTCTCTTGAGGGGGTATGACCAATACATCATTAGTCCATGATCATTGTAAAAGATAAATCTTTAAATCAAGAAATTTTTTCAAATCTTCTTCACCATTAAAGTTTTCAACCAAATCTAATCATGAAACAAGACCTCATTTTTAGGGACATCTCAAATTCATCAAAATCCATACCAATTGAGGTTCTTTGATCCTTTTGAATGAGTGATTTCATCACTTCACATCAAGTCACTTAGAGAGATATCTAATTTGTTGCAACACAATCAATTATCTAGGGGCATATCATGTTCATCAAGATGTTAATCTCTATTGAGCATTTAAGGTTGTCATTAGTATCAAAGGATAGTAAACAGGTCGGTCGGTTACTTATATTGAGTTGGTCGGTAACCAGAAGTAAGACATAGCAGTCGGTAAAGCCTTTACACCAAGCATCATATAGTTTACCGAGCACCAGCAACATCGACACTGACGGTTAGTAAACACCAAGCATCACAGTATACACTGAGCAGATTATACAGTGTTTACCGATGATCACAGAAAATGACATAGTAATCTGAAATGGCACATTCTTCTATGCAAATGGTTACAACAGATTGTAAAATGGTTTACCAAGATCAAGGAGCATTTATTGTAAAATATACTCATTAAATGTAATGTTTATCTTATTTGTAATAGTTGATCTAGGTTATTTTGCACTGTAGATCTTAGGGTTATGATTATTCTTGTAACCTAATTTTTGCTAAGGCGGAAAAAATAGAACACTATATATTTTGTTTGTTTGCACCATTTTATGAAGTTGGGTGAACTAATATATATGAATCACAGAGCACTTGAAGAAATTACCTATCTTCAAGATAATCAGTTTACCAAGCAGGACAAAATACAGAAGGATATCAGATTGAGCAGAATCAGAGAAGGCTACCGAGCAAAACAGAGTAGAGAACCATCATAGATAAGGTGATATTTTGATGAGCACTTATAGATCTATTTTAGATAATTGAGTTGTCAACTAGCAGATAATTGCCTATTACTTTCTGACAATTGTGATAGAGTTTTTGATAAATCTCTTAACAGAGTAGACTTAACAGTCTTATGTAAATCTCTTAATCGAGTACACACTTCATTAGTGTTGTTTAAATCCTATAACTAGGTAGATCTAGCTAATCTAATATGTTACTCCTAACAGGGTAAGATCACCAGAAGTGATCAAAACTTGTAGCCTTAACAGGCAAACCTTTTCTATCTGTAGTAGTGAAAAATTTGTGGGTGTCATCCCCACCGTAGTTTTTACCTTCTTACAAGGGTTTTTGCGTTACCAAAATACTTTTGTTATGTGATTGTCATATTGATTTCATGTTGTTTACTTTCTTAAGTTAACTAGATGATTGATTTACACAATTATATTCAAGTTATTTTGATCGGTTATCACAAGTATTTAGTTATAGATCTGAAAGGTTTTGCAAGTAAAGTTTTGAAGGCACTAATTTACCCCTCCCCTCTCAGTATCTATCTCTCCTAATTCCAATAATTGGTATCAGAGCTCAGTTCTTTTGTTGAACATTCTAACCACTGAATGGTAAAGATCTAAGTCATGGAGAGATACAAGATTGACAAAACTATTGAGAATCAAAAGATACAAACATAGATGTTTGTGGAATAGTATAAACAAGCCAAGGAAGAATTGAAGAAATTACTGGTTGAAAGGAAGAACCTTGCAATTTAGTTGAATGAAATCAATTATCATGAAGAACCTATTGATGAAATATTTGATCATATTGGATCAAGCTTTGGAAGCATCTCTGACGGATCTGAAAGCATAATCTCTGATTTATCTGAAAAGAATCAGCAACTATCTAAGCAAGTGAAAGCACTTCAAATCGGTCATGAATCTCAAATGGTGATAATGGTGGAAATCATGAACAATGCTAGACAAGTTGAACAAGATCAGAATCTGGCTATTGAAGACCGAAGACTGATGACTGAACAACTTCAAGAAAAAGAAAGTGAAATATAGAGACTCACTGATCATCACTTCCAAGTATCAAATCAGATGATGATAGTTAATCAAGAAATGAACCGAGTAAATGGAGAATTACCAAGAAGAATTGAAGATGTTGCAATACTTAGAGAAGATAATAAAAAACTAAGAAATGAAATAAAGACACAAAAGAAACACAATGAAATGATGAAGATAGCTGAGGAAAGTTCTAAAAAGATTGATGATTTCCTGACTAATCAGAGGAGATTCAGAAGCAGAACCGGTATAGGCTACACTGGTGAAGGAGAATCATCATAACAAGCTGAAAAAGTTAACAACAATCAAAGTCTGAAACCTAAAGTGATGACATGTTACCACTGTGGAAAACCAGGACATACATCTAATGTGTTCAGAAGCAAAGCACAAGGTAAACCTCCTGTCATTCCTAAATTCAATGGATATTGTTATTACTATGGTAAGTTTGGACATCGAGCTTATGAATGCAAAGCTAAGAAGAATGACACTGCTAAAAATACTACTGAGGAGAAAATATGCTATACTTGTAATAAGCATGGACACACTGCAAGGGACTGCAAGGCGAAAATGAAACAAGTCTAGACACCTATAGAGAAACTACAACGAAAGCCATATCAACTGAAAAGACAAGGTAACTCATATGTTTGGGATTATAATACATGGACTAATTGTACTGTACATGGACTAATTATATTGTATGTCAGTATGGAAATATTGCAGCAAATTGTTACAGAAAGAATCGGATTGGACAATCAAGAAACTGGACAAATACAGGAATGGCATGTATGCACTGTCACAAGGTCGGTCATGTAAGAAAGAACTGTAGAGACCGAGCACCTTATGAAAACCATATATTTGAGAGTGGATATAAAATTGTAGATATTATGAAGTTAAGGAACACAATGTGGAAGAAGGCATCTAATGAGAATGCTGAGTCAAGTAACATTGTTGGTGAAACCTCGTCCACTGGATTGGGTGACATCGGTACCTTCACTTAAGATGACAAAGGTATGTATTGAACTGACATTTTAAATGATCACATTTTACATATAGTTCCTTATATATGATGTACAAATACCAAATTTGCATGAATAAAGATGCACTATGGTTTATGTGTTATAAGTTTACAAAAGTCACATAGTCGGTAAAAGAGGAAATGTGAGTTGGTTACCCGTCGATAATCACTATACAAGGTTAACCGACAACAGTGCAAACCGATGAAGAAATTCTATGTTAACCAAGAAAAAGAAATTATAGACATTACCGAGTTGATAGTTGTTTCATATCATAAGTTAGGTCACGCATTTAATGCACCAAAGTTTGAGTGGGAATATCAAAAAATCTATAAATATGCGGAAACAGAGTTCATTGTTACATTGTGATTTCAAAGAATAGAGATTTTACAGAGAAGAGTTCGAGCTAAAGATTTCCAGAAAAGATTCAAAGCTACTATAGATCGTACCAACAACAATTCTTCGATGATAACGAGTAAGTTCATCTGCCTACCGAACACTGGTTATCTATTGTTTGTCAAAACCCTAGAAATAATTTATGGCATCGACATCAACTACAAGCAAATCACAAAACATTGAGGAGGAAGTAGAATTAATTGTAAGGGCACATTTCACTGAGGAGAAATTCAAACCTCATCCCAAGGTCACAGCATAAACAGACGATATGGGCCCATTTTCTAGTATTCCAGATAGGGTTTTGTTAACAGAAGACGTTAGGGCCTTTATTCACTGCAAAATTAGTGAAGTATGTGATTTTGAGACCATTGCTGCTTATCAACAAGTCTATGGACTGGATGGAAAGATTAAATCCAAATATAAGAAGATTAAGGAGTTAGGGTTACGGTGTTTTACATACTTCTCGCAATCCTTCCAAAATGACTAGATAAGAATAGTGCTAAGCAGATTTCATGATGGAAAATTTTGGTTAGATAAACTTGTTGAAGTCATGAAGAAGATTATCAATAGGGTTACTGGGTACCCTACAACTGACAAAGCCAAAGCCTTTCAAAGTTTGTCTCATCTTGACGTTGAAAATAACACTGGAGCTCAATGGGATAGTAGGGCACTAAAAATATCAACTATCAAAGATCCAGCGGTAAAATTTGCAGCTCATGTCATCAGGTACAAGATATTTCAATCTAGTAGACCAAATAGTGTACCCTACAGTGCCATGGACATGGCATATAAAATTGTGAAGAAAGATCACCAGGTAGATCTTGACGAATTGCTACTACACCAACTACATGATAATATGAAGACAATAAAAGAAAAGAAGTCCAATACATGTAAGTATAGATCACTACTTGTCTATACATTTTTCTATCTGCAAAAATATGTACCAGGTATTGGTAAAGTAAACTGGCAATCGAACAAACTGATAACTGCACAAATCGATGAAATGATGAAAAGTCTAGGAGACAATTTGAATAAGGAATTCAATGCATATTTCAAAGAATTTTAGGCAAAAATGAAACAAAGGAGTAGAATTTTAAGAGAATTAGTAAGTAAATTTGAAGATGACATATGTTTTGTAGTCAGCATAGACCACTCAATGATAAAGGTAGTAGAACTGAGAACAAAATGGTTAGCACCGATGCGATATGAAATGAATCATGATTTTGCTTTGAAATATATTAATGCATTGCTAGCACTACCAATAGAAATCATTGCCAGTAGGTTTGGTGTATATGAGGAAGCTAAGTCACGAATCACAATAGATGTAGAGATCAGAAAAATGTCTAGAAGAGCGAAGAAAATGAGAAAAGATCTCACAACAAAATATGGAAATGCATCTGACTCACCTAAGGAGTCACCGGTTAAAGAAGCAACCGAAGGTTAGTTACAGTTGGCTAACAAGCCTTATGATAGCGAGGAGACCGAGTCAGACAAAGAAAAGGATCACACATCGGTTCCTCCCACAAATGATGAACAAGAAATGCAGCTACCAGAACTTGAAGGAATGAAGACATGTTCGTCAACTGCTACATAATCCACCGAGCAAGTAGAAGTAGTAAAAGTAGCAAAAAGAAGAGCAGCTACACCGACATGAAAATATGTTAAGAGAAAGACCAAGAAAGTAGCTGAGACACCCAAGAAAAAGAGGAAATACATAAGAAGTAAAGAAGATATAGAGGAGACTGACACTGAAAATGATCCCGATCAATTCAAGTTAGTTTGTAATAGGGAAACTACAATAGAAGAAATAATTGAAGATATAATTGAGAATGGAAATCTCACATATCTAGGCATAGGAAAATTTGACAAAATGTCAATTGAGGACAAGACAAAGCTAGAACATACTATCGTCCAGATGATGATTAAATTCAAGAGAGTACCGATGGAATTCGCATGTCAATTGCCAAAGGAACTTGATGACAAAATAAGTGAGAGATGGGCTATTGCACTAGATATAGAGAAAAGGAAAAGAGAACGGTCACTAAGTAGTGCAGCCTCACACTTTAGCTATGCTATGGTAAGTGAATACATGATAAAGTGTCAGGCTAGATTTCTAGTCAAGAATAGAGCTATGCAGATCATGGATGAGAATTTGGATGATATGGATGTCATATGTGAATCTCTATGGACATCAATTTTGCAAGAAGAAGAGAAAGCTAAATAGGAAGCATTCCTGAAACTTTCTAAGAAGAGACACAGTTCAAAAGGTAAAGGTATTTTCATCGATGATGACAAAGGAAAGAAAATAGAGGACACTGGTATATCAGTTACCGAGGTAATTGATATTACCAAACAAAAGGAAGAAATCAAAATTTCACAGGATGCACCAAATCAAGTAAAGATCCACTTGCAAAAGAAAACCAATGATGATGCACTCATTGAGGACATCACTAATGGCGATCCTGATGATGAGGATGATGAAGATGTGACAATTGCACCATACAAAGATGAAACATTAGACATTGATAGTGTGTTCACATCTCTATCGGGTGAACTACCTGTACTTGCAGAGGTAGTTGAAATAATTTCACAAGTACAACCCAATGCTTCTCATCCTGAGCCAAATAAAGATACAACTGAGATACAAGCACTTGAGCAACTTGCAGATACAAATGAGCTTAACAAAATAGAGGCATAGCATACAAAAATAAAGGAACCAGAAGAAACAAAGTCAATCGAGGTGAACCCACCTGACACTACAACGGAGACTCCTACACCATCTACCGAGGAGCAGAAGAAGGATGATAAGGTGGCAACTGGGAAATATACTCCAAAAAGTGGAGAAAAAACTATTGTTGTAAGTGAGAAGAAGTCACCTCTTGCACAAAAGAAGAAGAAGAAGAAAGCCAAAGGGCCAGTCACCATTGATGAAGTTATCATTATACCATAATGTGACCCGAGAACCCTAAGCCCCGAGGAACTAAGTAGATATGGGGAATTGTGTTCAAGGAAAGCGGCACAAGAGAAGTTAAGGCAAGAACACAAATGTAAAGAAGTGTTAAATGATGTGAGGGATATTCTGCAACAAATAGTACCGGAAACAAATATTGATGAGAATACTCCCATCTTAGACCAACTTGCCACACTCGTCGACAAAATCAATGCCCTTGATACAGATGCAGACAAAAGAATAGAAGAATGGGCAGAATCAAAGATTCAGAAAAAATTGGCAGAAAAGATTAGCACAGAAGTGGCACTAAACAAGGTAAAATTATCTGAGGTCATTACCAAGGTAAAATCTATTACCTAGATAATCTATCAATTTCTCATCAAGCTTTGTACTTTAGACACCTTCACGGTAGAAGTCAGTGAAAAGATAATAGGTTTAGAAGCAGAGATACAGTTGAGTACACAAGTAGCTATCACCGAGCCAATTGCTTTCTTAAAGCATATTAACCGAGTTCAAGAACTCTGGTGGCTGATAGCAGATTTAAGGAAACAAGAAGCACACATCACCGATCAGGTTATAGAGTTACAAAAAGAACTCATCCCTTTCCTGAAAATTTTTGAAGCACACATTGTCAAAGCTGAACAACTTGTAGCAACACCAGAGATTTTAGTGTTGGATAATATCTTTGACATGCATGCACAAGTCGGTCTTAAGCATATTGCTCTTACCAACTTGAAAGAGGAATGGGACAACCTCTTGGAGTCTATAAAGAAAACCCATCAAAACATTTTTGATAAGATGTAAGTATACATTATATATATATTTTTTGCATTTGGCATTATTATCAAAAAGGGGGAAACCATGTATATGCCAAATAAGTATACTTTGATATGTATATTACATACTACCGGAAGCATGCACCGAGGGGGAGTACTTTGTACTTAGAAATTTTTGTGGATATGTATATGGCGGAGACATAAGGAATATATAGAAACATTTTGTCTATATACATTGAAAGTTTTGATACTAATGCCAAAGGGGGAGATTGTTAATCTCTATTGAGCATTTAAGGTTGTCATTAGTAACAAAGGATAGTAAACAGGTCAGTCAATTACTTGTATTGAGTTGGTTGGTAACCAGAAGTAAGACAAAGCAGTCGGTAAAGCCTTTACACTAAGCATCATACAGTTTACCGAGCACCAGCAACACCGACACCAACAGTCAGTAAACACCAAGCATCACAGTATACATCGAGAAAATTATACAGTGTTTACCAATGATCACAGAAAATGTCATAGTAATCTAAAATGGCACATTATTCTATGCAAATGGTTACAACAAATCATAAAATGGTTTACCAAGATTGAGGAGCATTTATTGTAAAAGATACTCATTAAATGTAATGTTTATCTTATTTGTAATAGTTGATCTAGGTTATTTTGCACCGTAGATCTTAGGGTTATGATTATTCTTGTAACCTAATTTTTGCTAAGGTGACAAAAATAGAACACTATATATTTTGTTTGTTCGTACCATTTTATGAGGTTGGGTGAACTAATATATATGAATCACGGAGCACTTGAAGAAATTGCCTATCTTTAAGACAATCAGTTTACCGAGCAGAACAGAATACAAAAGGATATCAGATTGAGAAAAATCAGAGAAGGCTACCGAGCAGAATAGAGTAGAGAACCATCATAGATAAGGTGATATTTTGATGAGCACTTATAGATCTATTTCAGACAATTGAGTTGTCAACTAGCAGATAATTGCCTATTACTTTCTGACAATTGTGATAGAGTTTTTTATAAATCTCTTAACAGAGCTTAATAGTCTTATGTAAATCTCTTAACTAAGTACACACTTCATTAGTGTTGTTTAAATCCTATAACTGGCCAGATCTAGCTGATCTAATATGTTACTCCTAATAGGGTAAGATCACTAGAAGTGATCAAAACTTGTAGCCTTAACAGGCAAACCTTTTCTATCTGCAGTAGTGAAGAATTTGTGGGTGTCATCCCCACCATAGTTTTTACCTTCTTACAAGGGTTTATGTGGTACCAAAATACTCGTGTTATGTGATTTTCATATTGATTTCATGTTGTTTACTTTCTTAAGTTAACTAGATGATTGATTTACACAATTATATTCAAGTTATTTTGATCGGTTATTACAAGTATTTAGTTATAGATCTGAAAGGTTTTGCAAGTAAAGTTTTGAAGGCACTGATTCACCCCTCCCCTCTCAGTATCCATCTCTCCTAATTCCAACACAAGACCCATATAAATTTGATATTGTCTTCTTAATATGGTAATTGGCTTCATCAAGATCCATATCAAGTCAATTATCTCAATCACTTTCTTAATGGTAATCAATTTCATTGCATCACATCAAGCTGGTTATTCATTTGAATCAAAATCTTTCTGACATTGATCAATTTCATGAGAATTGATATCAAATTGGTTATTTGTTGCTATCATCAGACATATGTTTAGTTTCATCAGAATCCATATCAAACTAAATATTCTACTCTTTTCATCAATTAGTCTTCGTTCCACGAAGTTCAGAGTTAGTTTCATCAGTCCTGGTTCAATCAAGTTCAAGATTGATATATTTCAAATCAACAATCAGTTCTAGTTCAAGCAAGTTCAAAATTGGTATCTTTCAAATCATCAAGCGATCTTCAAGCTTAGAATCGGTTTCTCCTTCTCAAGAATAGTTTCATCACTTCATATCAAACTATTCTACGTTTTAAAATTAGATATTTTTTGAATCATTGTGTTGCTCACACATTAACTCAAAGAGGAGAAAATGGAATCACCCAAAATTGGTCTCCTAAACCATGGGCTCCTAATCTCAATTATTGATCATAATCATAAAATTCCTAACCCAAAATTAATTCAAATTCTATCAATCTGATATGATCATCAAAGTTGCAAAATTGTCAAAATCAATTAATTCCTAAACATCAACATAATCTAAAAATTAAATAAATTTAAATCAATTAATTTATTTAAATGTCCTAGCACTATAATTAAATTGAACCCATTTTCTATTCACACATTAAAAAGGAATTAATTTGAGATAGATCTAAAATTGAGAAAAAGGAAGATAATTGATAAAAAAAGAAAACAAAAATCAAAGCTAATAAAAAAAAGAGATAAATCAGAAATGTTGTTGCATAAATAAGAAAAAGGGAGAAAAGCTATTATGTTGAGCATAAAAATTAAATGAACCATTTTTAAATCCTTAAAAAGTAATCAATCAACTCAACTTGCATGTTTTAACTTAGCTTTGGGAAAATTTGAATTGTTTATGTAAAATCAATCTCGATCATTGATTTTATCAAGGCTCCTATAAAATAAGGGTTCCTCCTCTCATTTGATATGTGCAATTGGAGTAAAGTTATTATGTTGGGTTCATACTGAAGCTCTTGTGCATCAAAATTTTTGAATTTGAGAGTTCACATATTCTTACTTAGTTGTTATTTTCATATCATATTTAGCCTAAAATCATGTTTCTTTCATCATTGTTATCATATAATATAGCTTAATTTCATATCTTATTTTCATCACAAAATCCAAAAAATAGATTAGTATTGCATTTCATTTAGATTATTCAATTCAATTATTGTCTATAGTCACTAAAGGCTCAAAACATTTGAGAGAATCATACTCATCTTGAATAGGATGAAATAGATTGATTTGTGTGGTTTATTATGCTTATTTATCTAACCATTGATTATTGATTAACCATGCATGCAAGGATCTATTGAATGTTTGTGATTGTAGCTTGTAGCTTGTAGCTTGTAGGTACAAATTTCACACACATAGTTTCAATTGTAACAATAGCCATCAAAAGTACTAGATCTAGTCTTGCATACATTAGTGGTGTGTCCCACCTTGTGACAAATAGAACATACATGAGTACTAGGTCTACTTTTGCATACATTAGTAGTGTGTCCCTCCTTATGACAGTTAAAATACATAATTTTATAAGATTTCTTACCGGGATTTATTTTGGTTTCCTTTGGTCTAGACTCAACCTCTTGCTTCATCCTTTTGGTTTTGGAAGACTCACCAACTTCAAAAATGGTATAGCCTAAGCCATGGTTCTCTCCACACATTCTTTGATTCTTGATTTTCTCATCAAGATTTGCAGTACTTTCATTGAATTTGTTTAGTAATTCATTTTCAACCTTACACTCACCTTTCAGTTTCTCATTCTTATTTTTCATATTTTCATTTTCCATCAACACTTCTTTCTTTTCTTCATTTGTTTCATGTATATGTGCATGCAATGTACCAACTTATTGTTCAAACTTGAAAATATCATCCATATTAGCTTTTAAGACTTCTTCTACAGCATTTCTTGCTTCCATCTCTTGACCCATTCTTATAGACAAATCTTCCAACCCTCTCTTTCTATTCTTTATCTTTATTCAACTTCTTATTCTCCAAGGACATAGACTTTAATGCTTTAGATTTATCAGATCCACTACCCTCTGATAGTTTTTCAACAATCTATTATCTCTTGGATCTTGATTTCTTGAGTTGTTCTTTCAACTACTCAATAAATTCTTCAACATCTGCAAGTTACTTCTCAAATTTTCTTTGATATCTCATTGATCCCTCTATATCTTCCTTAAGGATACTTCCCAAGCTATTAGGATTCTTCAAGGGAACTTGGCTCTGATACCAATTGTTAGTGTTATGAGGCACTGAGAGAGGGGGGGTGTGAATCATTGCAACCATATATATTAAAACCTTATTCAACAACTTCCAAATTAAAAAACATGTGATAGATATTATAACATAAAAGAAAAGTAAATGAAATATCCACAACATGCAACACAAGAGCACCAATATTTTTCTCATGGAAACCCTTATTTAGAGAGAAAAACTATGGTGGGAATTAGTACCTACAAATTCTCACTAGGGCAACAATAATATTTTCCCTATTAAAGGAATTACATCATACAGTTAAGGGAATACATGATTAAGAGTCTTAATAGCCATGTTAAAAGTTATTACAAAATCCCTATTAGGAGCTACCTGGATAAGGGATTTAGAAACTCCTTTTGAGAGTAACCTGGTTAGAGGATTTAATCTTCAAACCTGTTAGGATCTTACTCACCCTATTAGGAGTGACCTGATTAAGGGATTTAACTTGCAAACCTATTAGGATTCAATAAGTGATGGTGATCTAAAAAATAACACTCACTACTTGATAGATCTGCTATAATTCTACTTAATGCACTACTCAAAATGATCTAACACCTTTTTCGTAACTCCTTGAATCACCTTCATGCATCACAACCTTTGATATTATGATTTATATATCATTTTATAGACCTTCTTCTGTGTCAGTGGAAAACCTAAAATGTGTTACCAAAGTTGGCTTCCAAATCAAGTAAACCAAATGAGTGAGCATGCCAAAACATCATTTTGAATTCCTTGATATCGACCTTAAATAAATCAATAAGAAAATAAAACATACTTTGACTTTTTCTCCACCGATTTACTGATTCCATCAGATGTACTCTGTCGGTACTCTATTCTAGTCAATATCACATGTTCCCTTCCTCAAATCTCTTCATGTACTGCAAATTAGTTGATGTGATTCCACATATCTATTTATGTGATAATTTTAATCCTTCCACTTGAACTTCATAACCTGAAACCTCCAAAATATTTATCTTTGATCATTTGGTCCACAAATGAGTATCCTGTAGCTAGTACACTTGAACACCTAGTGACTGTACTTAGTCGATCCAATGCACTATAATTATAACTGATCTATCACTCCCAGCATACTTTGTTTCCAATATTGACAAAACCACTTCAATACTTCATTCTCTTGGACTCAAAATATTCATCATAATGCCAATAACTACAACATCATATTCATGACATTGCATACCATGCAGTGCAGAGTCTAGGATGTAGAGTGACATTTCTCCAAGCATAGGCCTTAGACCAAATTGCAGTGAGTCGTCCAATTTTCTTTAGACAACCCCTAATAGAAGGGATGCCCTATGTATTATATGATGAGGTTTTTTAGCAGAGATAGGTTGGACATGCCAGATACTGGTGAGATGAGTTTGATATCTTATGGGAGTTCACCCGAAGACTATACATCAAGTGTCTAGTTTGGGATGGAGAAGTCGAGAATTTGGATTTTTGTAGGCATGAGAAATATATAATAGGATAGAATACTTAGAGCCAATTCATTATAAAGATTCATTTCCAAACAAGGTTTTAAGACACTTTAGGGAGACACAATATGTCCCGATAGGTCACACCCCATTTTCTAGATGCAACGACGATGTCAAGGTTTGGGGGCCATTGATTCTTGTTTCTACTATAGTTGCTTAGTTTTATGGGTTATTTTCATAGATATAGAGATGGAGGAAAGAGGTAGCTAATGTAGGAACTACTCCTAAGTATGATGCATGGTAGGTCTAGCATGGCCCTTTTCCTTACACAAATCCAAGAATACTAGTTCTTGTAGATATGATGAGGTGAGAGAGGTAGCCACAATAGAGATGAGGATTTTGAGGGAGAGGTGGGAAAGAGGTGAGATATGGTGTAAAAGGGGGAGGATATGGAGATGGAGGTCAAGGAGGGGAATATAGAGATGGAGACCAAGGTGGAGGTAGAGGCCCAGGAGGATGAGGCAAAAAGTTGAGAGGCCAAGGTGGGAGAGATGGAAGGGGAGACAAAGGAGACATATATGATTAAGGAGATGGGAAAGGAGGAAGATCCATAGCAATAGGTGACCTATTATTTGAACCTGTAGTTCCAGTATTAGGTGGAGGAGATGCAGGTGGAGCTAAGGCTATGGAGGAGGATGGTGAGGTGGATATTACTGGGTTGAGTTTATAGGAAGAGACAAAGATGAAAAGTAGTGATGGTATAAGTTCATTATAGGAGGAAGGAGATGAGGATGAAAATGAAGATGATGATGCCATGGAGGTAGAGGGAGGAGATGTGAGACTCATGGATGTATCTATGGGTGGTTTTGGTGAGGGAAATGGTAGACCACAAGATACTCCTACTAGGCAAGAGACAAGGCAAGGTAGAGGAAGAGGATAGGAGACAAGAGATTTTTCCTTGATGTGAGAGAATTTTTGGTCTCTATGGGAGAGGTTAGATGCAGAAAAGAGTATATTATCTCTAGCATGGTCTATGGTAGTGAAAACTGAGGAGAGATATACAACTTCTGATGCATAGGTTTATTGGTGGACTGGTAGGGTGACAACATTATAGAGAGAGTGATACTTTCTTAGGAAACAATTATAGGCAATAGAGGTCAAGGCTAGATACATGGAGATTGATATGAGAGCCTTCATTGATAGTGTTTAGTATTTAGACAAGATGTATTAGGAAATGAGGGAGATGTAGTAATAGAGGGGACAATATGACTGATCATATAGTACCTAGTTACATTTCTTCTTCTAGGTCATAGAGGGAAAAAGGGTCATAGGAATAACAAGGAAGTAGAGAAGTCATGAGACCACCATACCAACCCTCACAGATAGGTAAAGGTACACCTATAACATGGCTAGAGGTAGGACCTTCCAGTGAGACTCAACCTAGATAGACTAGTTTAGAGGGTGGGGAAATATCAGTTGACTACCCATATAAACAATATTTTGCATATATTTTGTGAGCTTGAGAGCTCCTTTTTAGATAGACTTTATGACATTGTATCATGACACACTTCCAGTTATATTTATGAGATGCAATTTTTGCGGGGCCACAATATGTGTATGTTGTGTTATGCATATAATTTTTATTTATCTGTGATGCTTATGATGATTCCTTTTATGATGATTATGATTTCTATGATGTTTACTTTCTATTATGGTGAGTGACATTTATGATGTATATGGATGTATGTGATGTAATACTATGAGATAACATACTATTTCTTTTTCTATTTTTTTGATGCAGTTTGTATGATGTGACTACTAAGACTATATGAAAATATTTATATGTGATGTAGATATGATGTTATGCTTTTATATATTCTTTCTAAGATGGATTTTTTATATGCATTTATATGATGTATGTTTGGACTATATGACATGTACTATGATCTATGATTATGATATATGTACTAATATGTGATGGATGCAAGATGTAGTATTTTTTATGTGCCATGATACCCTATCATAAGGACTTGTTAGGACTAACTGAAGGAATTATTAATAATAATAGAATGATTAAGAGATAGATGAATTGACTAGAAGATATGATATGAGAAATAATCTCGATTGAAATCCTAAATTCCTTTAACCACCTTTTCATTCCACCTTATTTGAATAATTTATTTCATCATTGAGCCAGTTTATTATAGAAAAATGAATACTATCCCACCAAATATGAATAATCTAGGTAAGATTGTTCCCTTGAATTTTAAGATTAACTCAAACATATAAGGAATGTGAACCAATCCATCTAGGTCAGACATTAAGAGTCAAGGTATGTGCAAAAACCACGAGCATCACTATCACTAGAAATATTTTATGCTTAATATACTTTGCCCATACATGAGTGTACTTCTCATAGACACCCAAAATTTCCTTTTAAGACTTCATGGAAAATATCTCATAGACAATAGACAAATAAAAATAGGTCACGAACCATCCTAACATCTCTAATCACTTATGGATATCTTGAAGATGCATAGGAACATGACCTGCAAAAATCAAGACATAATAAGACCAACTTGACTCAACAAGTTAACAACCATATCAATTATGTGCCCATGTTATGTAGAAGTTTGATAATGACATTGATGATTATGATGATGATGATGACGATGATGATATTTGGTTTCAAGAATGAGGTACCCCGCTTTAGACTAACTTGTCTAGTTTCAAGTGTGTCTATCCTTTGTGTAAGACAAGATAATCATTTTTAAAAAATGATTGATGTTGATTTAGTCGATAGATAAGACAATTGGACAAGGTTGATTGAGGACCTATTGATAAATTTTTTATTTTAGACTTGTTTTTGTGAATCTCAAACTTTCTCTAATTGACATCGTTCAATACTTGTTAAAATATGAAAGGATAGTTTATGTACAATGGACTTTATTGTAGAATTTTTGGGGTTTCTTGATTTTTTGTTATTTTTTGGGACTTTTAAATATTTTTTAGGATATTTTTTGATATTTTGATACTTTTGTTAGGACTCTTTTATATATTTTTATTATTTTCTTAGGACATTAATAGGATCATGACATTGTACTTGCCCCTAGTCAGGATAGAAAGGGGAATTTTGTTATGTAAATGGACATGATAGAATGAACCAATGTAGGACATGAGGTACAATTGACAAGGATATTCAATGAATCTCAATCCATGAATGAATAAATTTTTATTATTA
>BSBK01004644.1:0-105000 GCA_027943335.1 Chamaecyparis obtusa | reverse complement strand
TTCAGAGGAGGTCACCCCATCCTAGTATTGCTCTAACTTAAGCACACTTAACTATATAGTTTTCTCCATGGTTAATCCCACTTCGTAGTTAAGCACGCTTGAGCCAGAGTAGTACTGGGATGGGTGACTTCTCAGATAAGTCATGATGCTTCACCTCTATGAACATCACATAAATACAATAAGTTCTGCGTGTTCAATTCATTCTTATTAGAAATATATTCTTGTAAATCGCTATTTATAAAACATATGTCAATAAATTTGACTCAAAAACTACACAATTTACTTCTAATAACAATATCGCAATCTAAATAATTGCCAAATTTGAAATAAACATGAAAAATAATTATTAATATGGTCCACCCCTTACTATCGTATTGAAATTGTCTCTAAAAACAAATTATAAACCACCGTACTACTATTTACCCAAAACATCTATGCATAACAGATTTCCATCATCGCAACAACAAAGGCTAAGAATCACTACATCTTTATCCCTATATTCGGAATAAAAACTTCATGTGACAGTGTTCCCTTATTCTTAGTAATGTTGGATGTTTCGTTTTCATGGTCGGCTTGCAATGATATTCTCAGTGTCAAGAAACCTAATATAAAATGAACGAAGAAACGGATGAGATAAATACACCATCGATATTTGAGTGACATCATAATCAAGTCGAGGCCTTGATCTGCCTTCATCACGAACAAAGCTTTCTCCAACCAATCAAGAATTAAAAAATGGCTACCAACGACGCGCGCGCAGATGGCGCAGTCCTTCTCCGCCGCCTCAATCACATTAGTGACCGTCTTCAACAGATTTTTCGGACACTACGAAATATTCGGCGTCCAATATATGACATTCACCGCCTTCATAATTTCTCAATCGTTCCTCTACTGAAAGAATTCCACCGCTTAGTACGTGAATTTAGTGGGTTACCAGACTCTGATTCTTTTTTCGAGCTCTTTGATGCAGTTTATAACAGTTTTAAGGCTTTAACTGAACTGATTGGGCGGATAGTTGAAGAAGCTGGGGAATGCATGGTACGTGAATCGCCAGCGGACAGAGAAGCGGTGGAGTCGCTACTTAAAATAACAATATCAGGTGATTATGTTAATGAAGAAAAGTGAGTGTTCTATCTGCATCGAGGCTTTTGAATTGGGCGATGATGCACGACAGATGCCTTGCCATGAAGCCCACATATTTCATTCTCATTGTCTTCTGCCATGGCTGGGGAAGGCGTAATACTTGTCCAATCTGTAGAGCGCCCTTATTCACACCAAGTGTTTCAAGCTCTGCTTCGGGTTTTTCCTGGCGGAATTGAAGATTCTGGGAGTTAGTGCCTGCAATATCTCATACTGGCTTGCACTTAAACATTTCATATAAGGGTATGCGTCCACTAATGTGTAATTTAGTGGTAATGGGTTTGTTTTGTTTCTATTTTATTTCTTTGATGTCTTCTCCTACTATTACTTCCTTATTATTATCATTATTGTTATGGTTGTTGTCGTGTTTTTCTGGAGTGTAGGATTGCTTGTTATTATTTTATTACTAGTAATCGCATCTTAGTGTGCAATGGGTATGCCGAATATATATGGCAAGTCAATTAAGTATTTATTCCTCTCTCTCTCTCTAGTTTAATAAAAGTTGTACATTAATGACGATGGGTTATATTTGACCATGTTCCATACGTTAAGATATTTAAATATGTCAAGAGAGTTTCAATATGCCTCTTATGTATTAAATTTGAGTACGATTCACAATTATAATTTTTAAGTATGTGAAGTGAATTACCATATGTTAATTATAGTTTACATTTGATTGTGATCATTTTTTTGCAAATTTAAGGAATGTGTGGCAAATGGTAGGTTATATTTGACTATTCTCAATCCCATATTCTAGATCTCCATCATCATATAAGAAATAACAAGGAAGACTAGGAAAAGGAGGACCACAAAGAAGAAAGGAAGAGGAGACACCACAACAAGGGCAGAGAAGAACCAAGGAGCCAAGGAAGGGAAAGGAACCTCAAAGAACGAGGGAGATAGATACTTAACCAAACGATCTGAGGACAAAAAAACAAAATAGGGAAAGGAATTACAAAGGAAGTTGGCAGTTTCTAAGGTTGGATAGCAACAGGGACTAAACATTATGCAAAGACCAACCATCATCATGTTTGAGGGTAACGAGATGGTTGTTTATTTCTCTAGCTTCTTTGAGTTTTCTCAAAAAAAATCATGCTCTCTAAATAAGATTTGAGTATTTTCAAGACAAATGTGGTACTTGGTGGATGAGGAATGGTCGACAAGTTCAGATTTGAACACTTGTTCATGTTTAATGTCAGCACCATGCTCTTTAGCCCTAGTGCTAAAACAAAGCCCCAGTTTCACCTATGTAAGGGGTGCCACATGAACAAACAAACACGTGCACCCTGAAGAATGTGCTTGGAGTCTTTGAGTGATGGGATGCAATTTTTTAAGGTGGCGAGGGGCTTGAATTCAACTCGATGGCCTTTATTAAGAAAGGGTGTATGAGTTCTTGTTGGAGATTTTTGAGATTTTTGAGATTTTTGATATATATACATATACATACATACATACATACATACCATGTGTATGATACAAATATATAAAATATAGAGGTCAAGAAGAGGGAGATGGAGAGAGAGGGAGAAATATGGATGGATGGAAAGGAGATATGTCAATAGATAAAGGGCAAGAGAAGAGGAGGGATATATATAGATAGAAAGATATAGAGAATGGGGAAGAGGGACATAGAAAAGTAGAGAAAGAGATATGTAGAGGGAGAGAGGGAGAAAAGGATAGAGGAAGAGAAAAATAGGGATATTTTGGAAGAGGTATGGAAGGTGAATTAAGTCTCTCTCCTCTCCCTTTTCCTCTCTTTATCTTCCCCCTCTCTTCTCTACATATCCTTCTCCTCCATATCCATCTTCCTCTCTATCGATGTCTCCTTATTTCTTTCTCTCTTTCCCCACTTTATATCTACCTCTTTTGATTGTTATAGCTCCCTAGATCTCTCCCTCTCACCATGTGTTTTAAACATAATATGATTTTATTGGTAAACTATTTAAATAACAAATCATAAAATTAGATATTTTTTTATATAAAATATTCTATAAATTAATTATAGATACATTAATCAAATAATTATATATCTTTCATTTATTTTCTGTAATTTTAAATTTTAATTCTATCTCATTCCTTTCATTAATGCCACATCCAATTGGGATCCAATTGCAGTGTTATGATTTCCAATTTGACAAGATATCTATACAACTATTAGTCATTATTGAATAGAAATGAGGTGGGTCCCAAAAAGAAAAAAGGTTTTAAATTAGGGAGAAGTTGCTATTGAGATCATCAATCATATCAGTTTGGAAAAATAAAATTGAAAGAAGTGAATTTGGGTAATGTATTCTTTTGTATTTTATTGAAATATAAATTTTTTTAATAATTTTATAAATTTTTAACATACAAGCTTGTGGTATATTTGCAATAGGGATATAGTTTTATAGAAACAGAGAAAATTTACAAATTAAATCACAAATTCAAAATGTAAACTAATTCTAATAAATTTTAATTATTATGTGAAGAAAGACACAAAATATTAAAACAAATTTCAATCTTTTGTTTAAATTAAAAAAGTAGAATCAATTAAATGAAAAGTCAAATTATATCAAAATCTAAACAGTGATTAATAATAATTTAGAAAGACGTGTAATATTTTAAAATGCCTTTTAGCTATTAAACCTAAAAATATTTCAATATAAACTTGGTATCAATATTTTTAATTTTTTTTTTCTCGGGTAATTTTAATTTTATTATTTTAATATGAACAATTGAATCATTTATTTGTAAAATTTAATTTAATAGTCTTTTTATATAGAGTAAATTACATTTTCTATATATAATTATTTTTTCTTGCATTAAGTATCTCATTGTTGAAATTTTGCTAAAATAATAATTATTTTAAACTATTAATTAATTGTGATTTTTTAAAATTAATAAAATTTAATATAATTGTGTTATTTGATCGAAATAACATAATATTTGTAATTTAAAATTTAATTATTAGTGTGTTAATACAAATTATTGCATAATAATTTAAATATAAGGGTTCATTTGGTTCCTAGAAATAAATAATGATGGAATTGTCAAATTCCAAGTATTTCACAATTCTCGAAGTTTTAAATTTGGAAAATGGTTTTTGGAATATGGCTAGTATTGTTTGGTTCACCTGGATTTCATAACGAGAAGATGGAAAATGTTGTTTACATATGGATTTCAAATATTATAAATTTTGTTTTACCCAATTGGAATTGATATTCCAATTCTACCTCTTTAGTTGGAAGATTCAAACAATGGGTTTGGGAGTAAATGGGAAATAACAAATCCCTATTCCAGTTTTATGTTTTGAACACAAACATTGAAAATGTCAATTCTAGAATTTGACAATCCCAATTCCAATCTAATTCCAACAAACAAATGGCCCCTAAAAGAAATGGAATACAAATTTAATTGATTATGTGTTAATTTGAACTATGTTAAGTTGAATATATAATAAAAATCATATAAAAATTAAAAAAAAGAATTGATGGGTGAATACCAAATTAAAATAAAAAATATCAGAACAAGGTTACACTTACATAGCAAATTGTATGCAATAAAAATTAAAGATAAGGATTATGTCAGCTATACACCTAGAATTAGATTGTAACTCATAATATACACCATAATATCCCCAATTTTCCAAGTGGAGATTTTCTTAAGGAGAGCAAATACTAGAAATGTATATAAAAAGAAAATGTGCCCACCCCTACCAGAAATGATTTTAATCATCATTAAATATCCTAGACACTTGATGGACACATTTTTTGAGAATATAAATATTTGATAATGACTAAGGATTATCCTTAACAGTGCACCTCACCATATTTAATTCACTATTACTAAGTGTTTCGTTATGATAATCTATAATTGTCATTTGTTTATAGCTGATTATATTTGAATAGAATTGTACCATGCTTTCATTAACACTTCCATTATGGGAAGTTACTCTTAGTCTAAATTGTGACTCGTCAAGACAAATTGCTTATGTATCTAATTGATATATAGCAATATGTCTATTTAACGCTAATCATAAATATTATTCACTAATTGATATCAGTCTTAATCTCCTTTCTCCATAGCTAATATTATCCCTTGATCACTAACATATCACTTCAATATTTGGTGTTGTCGTTGTTTGTCCTTTACTTAGTTATAACCAAGCATCAACGAGTTAATTTTATATTCTTGATCGTCATTTGACCATATGATAAAGAGGTGTCATTTCTTCCTATTGCTATTGTAGCATTAATCGATGATACTTAGATTATTCTTACAGGTCATGTAGCGATAATAATAGTGTCTTATAGATGTTCACCCAATCTTTTCTTTTAACAACCCCCGATAGATAGTGGGTATTCTCATTTTTGTTGTTATTGTTACCCAAATTTTCCCTGTGCATGCAAATTTGGTTGAAAACCATACCCAGGCCTCTATTTTTATCTTGCCTACCATCCCTAAAATTTTCATGGGTTTATCCCCTATTCTCTAGCTTCTGCAAATTTTGTTATCTCCCTGGTCTGTAGTTAAAATATTCATAAAAAGTAGCCATTATATCCAAAAGCTCCAAAAAGCCCTAAAAAACCCTAGGACCTTGTTATAATTTGTAGTTACTTTATCTCGGCCACCTAAGTCCCTTCAATTTCCACATGCTTTTTAAAATCCTTCAGTCACCAAGTCTCCAATTCCTGACAGTTAACCCCTTAACACTCAGTGATCCCGTGAGCGGTTATCATTCCGGTTGGCGGTCTCAGATCGGTGGCCAGGTCAAGATTCTAGATCTGATGGTTGTTGCATGATCTCATGACCCCGAAAGATTCCATGAGATCTTGCGATGACCGTCCATCTTCCTATCTATAGAAGTTCATCTTGTTAGTGGGACTAGTGCCATGTGATCCATCTGGCAGCTCCTGATTCATCGACGGTGTCTAATTCATGTATATTGACAGTGGGGCTATCTTCTTTGGCGGGTTAAGTTCTGACTTAATCATGTGATCATCATTATACTGGAGGCTCAAGATGCGACCTATTTAATCTAGCGGTATAGCGATAGCCATTGATCCTCCTACATTGTCAGAGCTTCTGACAGTGGGTCCTGTGTCAGGAAAACGTGCAATATGGATCCGTTTGGTGGCTTGTGATTGGTCATTTGAGAGTACAGTTGGCGTATATTAGTGGGGCCGAGTATCTATAGATGTGTCAGAAGAACTTGGATCTACGGTGGTCGCATGATTGCAAGGAATATTCAGAAGTCATGCGATCATGTGACTACCATTAGATTAGCATCTTAGTTAGTAGGTCCGTTGTCAGAGGACTGCCGAGGTGTGTGCTAATGAAGCAGGTCAGAATAAATGAAAGTATGCAACGTGTATGTTGTCAGTGGGCCTGTGGGGTCAGGGGTTTCTAAAGAAGTTAACGTGCAATCAGATCTTGTGGCTATCGTTATACCGGAGATCCAAAAGGATCAATTTTTACGATTGCGGTATAGCGATAGTCGTCCGATGGTGTTCTTAGGGACGTGGGTCCAAGGTCTGTCAAGGATGCTAACTTTCTCACTGGTGATTGGCCACTGACTTCCATGGTGGTGGTTGACTTGTCAGAGGGGTTTTAAAAGTGTTTTTCTAGGTGTATCTGAGCCACTCGATCTGCCGGGAGATAAAATGATTGACAGTTACATTTTAAAATCAACTTGCTAGCCGTTCTTTTTCAAATTTAAATATTTCTTCTACTGGCTTTGCTAGGGTTTGCATTTTGTGGCCATCCATGACAAATGGGTAGCTAGAATTGAATTCCTCAAGATAGTGAAGGTTGAGGGGATGATAACAAAGGATTTGATCCTCGATGCCACAGATTTTACAGAGTACCACGTCATGCTGAAAGCTTTAATGGGCTTGTCACCACCTTTTGCAGGGTTAATCTTTTAAAACCCAAACCCTCTTTGTTTGTAGACCCCTCCTATGAAATGCTTATGCAAGCCTATTCAATAAGTTGTGACCTACTAGACCTAGGTCTCTCATTGATTTCATCCTACATACTAAGATCCAAACCCTAGTTTTGGTGCATCACCTAGTAGGTAGTTTGATTTCAGTCATTTCCCTTTCCAAGCATTCTTTCTATCCCTTTCCCTCAAAAGTTTTACTTTTCATGTCAAGAAGTAAATTAAGGTGATTATCCAAGAGGAACCAGCCTAGAACCTGGAGGTCTCATCTCAGTTAGCAAAGGTCCCACAACCTAGAGATGATTCCCATGTTATACTGAGTTATCAAGACCAAGAGAGCTTGAAACAAAGGGTGCAAACTTAGTGTATAACAATTCTGGCACACCCAATGGGACTACACAAGAAGTTCATTGTTTGAAGATATGCTATCTATGATATAGAGATTGCATAGTACAAACCTTTAGAAGTCATTCTACCAAGTATATCTGGTGACTCCACTAATTTCAAAGATCAGGGCTAACCTTGTTGAAGGTTTATGAGAAAGATTGAGACAAGGAGCTCAAAGCCCACTAAATTTTCAGAGTTTCCCTCAAGAAGAAGTCATAAAAGTAGGTCAACTCAAAGAACATCTCCTGCAAGGAGAGTTCAATCAACACCTCCTGATACTTTAGAAAGGAGACCTTTTCCCTTTCATTCTAGAAGAAGAGGCAAATCTCTAACTAGAGATCTAGAGGATTCAAATCCAGCAGCAAATACAACTCATATAGTTTTTAATCTTTAGATTCCAACTCCTACAATGGCAAGACAATTTTCTTTTGCACCATTCAACCAAGGCAGTCCATTGAATTTTGCTCAACATCATGATGTGCCCTTGGTGGCACTAAAAAGTGTACCTAATTTCATAGGTGAAGGGTAGACAACTGCTTTTGAACACATAAGAGATGTGACCACCATCTGCAACATTCACAACATTACTCAAGAAGATGTGGCTACAAAATTATTAGCAGCCTCTTTTAAAGGTAAGGCTCCTGAATGGTTTAGAACTCTTACTGTTGGTTCTATTACTTCTTGGGATGAGTTAGGAGATGCATTAAGTAAACATTCTGAGGATAAATCAGATAACTTGTCTCTGGTTGAATAGTTGACAACCATTAAGAGAGACCCTCAAGAGCAAATGACAGATTACAATAGTAGATTCCTTAAAACATGGAATAGAATTCCAGTCTCTGTGAGACCATTAGCTGACCATGCCTTCTTATACTACTGGCAAAGTCTAAACGGTCAAATTTTTGTCATGATCTACTCTATGGGTGGTACTTCTCTTCCCCAAGCTTTTGACATAGCTATCAAGGCTGAAAATTTTTTAATTCAAGAAAGCATGATTTCTAGAAGGCCACCAATGCCCATTTTTCCTAGCCTTCAACCCATTGCACCTACACAAGTACCCCCATTTACTCCTATCCCCACCATAGCAACACCTCAAGCTAGTACCAGTGGTTAAGAACATGCTAAGGCAATTTTCTCTCAAGAGTTGCAAGAAATCAAAAGTAGTCAAGAAACTAGCATACAAGAGATGACAAATTTGTTGCAAACTCTAACTAAAGAGGTCACAAATTTAAAGAAGCAAGGTCAAGGAATCATACCACCTTTTAAGCCACAAGGCCAAGGTCCTAATCAACAATATCAGAATCAAGGATAGCCTTATCAACAAAATAGGCCACCATACCAAGGAGGCTATCAAGGACAAAGACAAGATTTCAATCAGAGACCATTCCAACCATACAACCCTGCACCTCTCAATTCTACACATCTAGTGAGGGATATGGTTCCTAGTCAAAATAATATGGCAATGGAGAATGAATGGTGTTTCCCTTGTAATCAACCTCACAATCAGGCTACATGTTCAAATGGATGGATGAACCAAGCTCTAATGGTTCAAAATGCCTCACAAGCTCAACCAGAGGCTTCATCCAGTGGCTCAGTGCCTCAACAATAATCACAAGAGAATGAGACTGCTCTTTTCAATTGGGAGCAACTAGACTTGAATGGAGTTAATGATGAGGTTTCTTTTGTCACCTATACAAGAGCAAAGAGAAGAGCCCAAGACATGGAGAGAGCAGATTCCAATGCCAAAGATACTACATCTGCAGAGCCACTGCAGCAAGCTACTCCCATCAAACCTAAGGAGGTTCCTGTCATTACAAGCAAGGAGGGCCAACATTCCAAAGAGGTGGAGCCCATCATGCCAACGACATGAAAAAGAGTACACAACGTGACACCTTTTAATATTTTAGACAACATGAAGAAGGTGAATGTCACCATGTCCATGTGGGACTCTTTGGCTCTTCCAGGACAGCCTAAAATTTTGAAGAAGGCCATGACAGAAGTAGCAACTCCTCAACCTACAAAAGAGGCTGCAAAGCCAGTGTTGGTTAACACTGATCAAGAAAAGGAGGCTCCGGGTAGCAACTCCAAGACCAATGCCATTCAAGGTAGGAATTCAAAGCCACCTCCCTTTTATGTATCTTTAATCATTGGAAAATCTTTAGTACATAATTTTATGGTAAATAGTGGGGCTACTAGCACTATAATGCCCAAGAAAGTAGCTGACCAATTAGGACTAAAATATAATCCCTTCCAAAAGAAGGTCACCCAACTTGATGGATCCTCAGTCAATACTATAGGTGTGGCCAAGGATACCAATCTAATCCTTCATACTAGTCCTAATTTTTCCATCCTCCTTGATATATATATCATAGATCTCCCTGCATTATTTGCTATATGTTTGTCAAGGGAGTTTACAGCCAAGATAGGAGGTTATCTATCTTTTGACTGGTCTCACATGCTATTTCATACAAGATATGGGACCAAGGTTACCATTAAGTCAGAACCATTAGCAGCACATCATATAGAGCCATATGTGTCCAACACCATCAACGTAAACTACCCTATATTTGATGACAGTGACTTCCAAACCATTAGTGAAGCAAGCACAAAGATAGAGAGTATCCCTAATATTCTTCTAGATGAAAGAGCTTCAGAGGCCCAAGAAAATCTTGTTTGGGATTTTGGTTTGGGAAGTTATTTAATACAAGAAAGTGGAGTCATAGAGCCAAGCCTTCTCAAAGAGGATACTGATTCAGAGGATCAGAGCAATCAAGTTTGGGAACTATTTTTTGATGGATCTAGAAGTAGACATGGTTCTAGTGGTGGTGCTATGCTAGTGTCCCCAAAAGGAGAAAGGTATTATACTACCTTTAGATTCAGTTTCTCCTGGACTAGCAATACTGCAAAGTATGAAAGTCTAGTCAATGGACTAGAGTGGGCTAGAAAAAGAGGGCTTAAGGCCTTAAAAGTTTATGGTGATAGTGAATTAGTCATCAGCCAAGTAAGAGGGATAAGAACAACTAAAAATGACACCATGAAAGCATACAAACATAGAGTTTGGGATGCAATTGATGATTTCCATGCTTTCAATATTGTTGCCATCCCTAGAAAGCTAAATCAAAATGCAGATAGGTTGGCTATTGTTGGATCTCAGTACGATATTCCAAATAGCATTTCAAAAGAAGTAGATCAATAGCATATCAAAGTGATTTTCAGACCTTCTATTCTTGATAATAATGTCAATTGGTAGGTGTTTGATAATGATGAACAAATTCTGCAGTTCTTGTTTGAGGAAGATGTTTTTTCAAGGCATAATCAAGATAGGTTATCATGAAACTATGGTGATCAAGTGATACAACTCAAGTCCAATAAGATGCCTAGAGGTCTTGTCACTTTAGAGACTATCTTCAACAAGGATGATGAAATTAAAAAGAGCAACGCTGGCCTAGTAGTCCAACAAGAACATTGTGTTGGATTAGAGTTGGAACTGGGTAAGAGTTTACAATTTGGAAAAGTGAACGCTGAATTGGAAAAGCAAGCTTACACTCAATTATTCAAAGAATTCAGTGATGTTCTTGCATGGAAATATGAAGACCTCAAAGGTTTTGATCCATCCCTTGCTTAGCACACCATTGAGTTAGAACCTAATGCCAAACCGGTGAGGCAAAAGCAAAGGCCTGTTAATCCCAAGCTTGAGCCACTGATGCATAAGGGAGTGCTCAAATTGATAGAAAGTGGTATCATCTACCCCATCAAGCATACTAGTTAGGTTTCTAACCTTGTTCCTATCAGGAAGAAGAATGGGGAGTTGAGGTTATGTGTTGACTTCAGGGATCTTAACAAAGCCTCATTAAAAGACTGCCATCCACTTCCCTCCATGGAACAAATCTTACAATGTGTCTCTGGATTTGAGAGATTTTCATTATTGGATGGTTATTCAGGATACAATCAGATCCTGGTTAATGAAGAGGATCAATATAAGACTACATTTACAACCATGTGGGGAACCATGGCTTATCAAAAGATGCCCTTTGGTTTGTCAAATGCAGGTGCTACATTTCAAAAGGCAATGGATATGGCCTTTAAAAGCCTCATGTACAAATTTGTGTTGGTCTACTTGGATGACATAACTATCTATTCTAAACATGCAGTAGACCATATCAAACATTTGAGGAATATTTTTGAAAGGTGTAGAGAGTTTGGGATATCTCTTAATCCCAAGAAATGCGTGTTTGCAGTTCATGAAGGAAAGCTGTTGGGATATATAGTATCCAAAGAAGGAATTACAGTGGATCCTGAAAGAATTGCAGCCATCCTAGAACTACCATTGCCACATCACAAGAAATGTCTCCAATCTTTCATAGGAAAGATTAATTTTGTTAGGAGGTTCTTGCCGAACATTGCAAATTTATTAAAGCCTTTGACAACCATGTTAAAGAAGAGTTCAACTTTTAGTTGGACTAAGGAAGGGAAAGCCAATTTCTAGGCTATCAAAGGGGCCCTAACAGAAGCTCATGCCCTCTTAAACCCAAATTTCAATAAGGATTTCATCCTTTATGCTTATGGAGGTCATGATGCCATATCTGCAATGTTGACCCAAGAAAATTTAGATGGATTGGAGCAGCCTATTCCTTTCTTTAGCAAAGGATTAGAAGAGTATGAATAGAGATACTCTTTTGTAGAAAAACATGTACTTGTTGTGGTAAAGAGCCTTAAAAAGTTTAGATATCTATTGACTCATAGCAAGGTACATTTAAAAGTTACTCATCCAAGTGTCAAAGAGTTTTTGCTTTCCAAAGACCTAAATGAGAAAAGAGCTGGTTGGATCACCAAGGTGATGGAATATGACATAGATATTCAAACCACCAAGCTGGTTAGAGGAAGAGGTCTTTGTGAACATTTGGCAGGGGATGAAAGTTCAAAGAAATTAGAACAATTAGATGCATCTTTGGTGGTGCATTGTAATACCTCTCCTATGCTGATACTTGGACTTTCTGATTTGGACATTCTATTGTGATGGTTAGGACTATACATTTATGTTTATGCTTTATGGATGATGTTATGTTTATCAGATGATTAATATGCTCATTTATGGTTATATGATTTATATGTTTATGAGATTTGAAAATCATCTATTTTTATGTCTTATGGATCTAACCCAATGATTTAAATACTAACCATTATCATGATCTTCTATGTTGCATGGATATGTGACTGATGTGTTTTTATGACTTAGGACGAAGTCGTAGTTACTCACTCAGTTGAGGTCCACACGATGTATCGATCCAAGTCATCTACTTGCATATATTTGATTTGTATATCCATATGTATATGTATGTATCTCTTCTTGGTGATGCAGGATTGCAGGTACCGGGTATCGTCTCCACCTGGCTTCACAGGTCTGAGCGATCTCTCAAAATCCTCAATCGTTGTTGTTGTTACAGAGATATCACCAGGTTCCACAGGAAGAAACCTCACCTTTGATCCTTTTACCCTTAGGTGGGAGGTGTCGAGTTAGTCCCTTGTGTGGAGGCATTATGTGATCTTGTAGTTGGTTGATTTGTGGATCTGGTAGCTAGGTCTTGTCTTCATGGCATGTTCAAAGTTGTAAGTAGATTTTTGATAGGTATGACTTAGTAATTTATCATTATTAAAAGTTACGTATATGCATACTAGTGTGAACGAGTTGGTATGTGATTTAAATCGTGAGATTTAATATCATTAATAATAAATAATATATTTTATAATAATGTTATTTTAATATTTAATATTAATAATAATGTGTATGATTTATGGTATATGTACCATAAGCATATGGGTGCACACATATGCCTATGAATACATATATTAATATATATTATTATATAATAAATTAATTATTTGTGTGAAGGAAATTATTCTTATGTTATTCTTATTAGTGGTAAATAGGATTGGTAAATTCTATTACCATGGCTAAGTAAGTTAGGAAATTAATATTTAAGAATATATTCTCTATTTTGTCATCCTTAAATTTAGGAGACAAAAAAAATAAAAAAATTAAAACCTTATTAAATAAAATATGATTACCCCTTACGGGAATGGTTTTACAAACCATATTATTAACCATATTATTAACTATATTATTAACGGGTGAGAGGTTGGGATGGTTGCACAATTGGTTTACCCGTGCAACCACCACCTCCATTTTATTTACCGGAAGATTTCTTGTGTAAGGGAGGGGAGGAAAATATATATATATATATATAGAGAGAGAGAGATATATATTATGATTGCCAGAGAAAAATTTGGGGAGATTCAAAAAAGTTTGGCATTTGGATTTTGGAAAATAAAGGCTGGAGAGTTCATCTAGGAAGAGTTTGAGGCTTGCTGGAAAGAGACAGAGAGGAAGGATTCATCTTCATCAACCGGATTCCGCAGGACTCCAGGTTGGATTCCATCCTGAGAAATAGGTTTAATTTAATAGTATGAATGTGATTTTTAGATTGGTTGAAAGTTTCTGTATGTGTGTTATTATTGCAAAACATAGGTGTAATGTTGTATTATTATTGTATGGTGTAGGGTGAATATATTAATGTGTTCTGTAATAGTATATTATTGCAGACGGTTGATAGATTAATGTATTCTGCAATAACGTATTATTACAGAATGTTGAAGTATTAAATGTATTATTATAATATGTGAAACATCATTGCATTATTGGTAATAGTGTGTGTAGTATGATATTATTTTGTCAATCGTCTGTACATTATACAAATGTTGTATTAGTGTAATACAAAGGCTATATTATTATATTATTCCGTCATTTAATATTCTATCAATACAAACATTTTAACATTTTAATATGAATTCATTTGGTGACGTTTATACAATATAAATATTATTTTGGTTTCTGAAATATATATGTAAAAATAAAACAAATGCTATATTATTATATTATTCCGTCATTTAATATTCTATCAATACAAACATTTTAACATTTTAATATGAATTCATTTGGTGATGTTTATACAATATAAATATTATTTTGGTTTCTGAAATATATATGTTTCAATAAAACATTTGAGTTATGTTTTATTTTTATTTTTAAAAAAATATAATAAAATAAAATGTCAATAACATTTAGTAAAATCATTTAAACTTTTAGTAAAATATAGGAGAAATTATAGGAGAATAATAAGGAGGAAACATAGGAAAAATTATAGGAAAATAATAAGGAGGAAATATAGGAGAAAAATAAGGAGAGATTGTAGGAGGAAAATAAAATAATGAAATACTAAATAGCCTATTTAAAAATGACTTTAAATCTATTTTGTTTTCTTTTATTTTTTTGTGGTAGTTTGTTTTTAGTGAATATTAAATTTGGAATATTGAAATTTCTATTAAATTTAGTTATTATTTAGTAGGAATTTCATAGTATAGTTTAGTTTATAAATTTGTGATTTTTAGATTTTAGATTTTCATAAAACCAGACTTAGCCAAATTTCAAGATTAGTCAAATGTTAGGCCTAGACTGAAATCTAAGAAGCGTTATTTTGGCGTATGGAAATTTGTGAAAACCTTAAATGTGTTTGGCAGAGGTTATGTCCAGTGCATTTAGATGCCTTAATAGGGTTAGGATGTGTTTAGGAAGTAGTTTAGGGTTAGGGTTGTCTAAAGGATCAGGACATTCTAAATATCCTTAAACATTCCTAATTTCCCTAAACGTTCATAAACTATCTTATTAGTTTCTACTCTTTGATGCAGTCTTACAAATGTGTTTATGATATGTTTTACTATGTTTGTGATGTGATTGTGACATGTGGGTTAAGGGTAGGAAACCTAAGAACCCCTAAGTGAGTGGCTCTCAGTGCGGGGCCGGGGCCCTAAAGTGGCTAGACCAGGATAACCGACTGAAGAGTTATTTAACAAGTGAAAACTTAATTAAACTTATGGGAATGGGTTAAAACATTAAAAAGATTAAATGTGCCTTGCCCATGCCATTAGTGCTAGTAAAGGCTATGGATGGGAGTGGGGGTAGGTACCTATGCGTAGGTACGATCGAATGGTGCTTGTCTGTACGAAAGGCATTCGATTCCGCATGTGCCTACTTGGGAGCCGGGGCCCAGTGTGGCTAGTACCAGGACAACCCAAGGGGTGAGGGCTATGCGATGACACTCACTTAGGTTGTTGCTTAGGATTTTCTACCCAAACCTTAGAACCCTTGTGAAGTGAACCTCATTTGTGGAATTGTTATTCAACCCTTTGTAAAAACCTAGTAAGTTACTTCTTTGTGGGCTTGGTGTTTATCTCCTAGCATGGGGGAGTGGGCCTTTTAGGTATCCACATGGTTGGGTGGTAAATCTTTTATCGAGGTATCTTTTGGCAGATGCAGTGTTTGGAGATTCATGCTTGCTTATGTACCAGTTTTGAAGAATGAAGGCTTTGTAATTATATTTCATTTTGTAAAATTATTGTTACCTCCCATGAGGAGATGAATGTAATGTAATCATTGATGTGATTCAAAATGATGTATGGGTAGACTTAGGAAAAAGGGAAAAGGGAAATGTGAACTTTATGTTTAAGATGTATGTTGGAAAAGAAAAAAGGATTTTGTAACATTCCAAGTTATGTAGTATATGTGCAATGTATTTAGATGAGTTTTATTTGATTTTAAAAAGTTATATTATTCATAAAGGATACTTAGGAATATAGATGTTTAAATGGAAAGTTGAAATGAAAATATTTTGTATTTCTTAAAGATATGATGTAATTTGTTTTGAGAACTTTATCTTGTTCTTAGTTTACTTAATGGCCTTAAATGAATCATGCATTAAATAAAAGGGAACCTTGGAGGAAACTAAGTTTAGGTTTTGTTCATATTATTGTTTTGAAAATTTAAAAAAATAAATAAATTTTTGCTTAGGTTTTCTTTACAAAGAGAATCTTTGTTCTCTTCCCGGTTCCCTTGCGGGGCATGACATGCATTCTACAGAAGAACAAGCCAAGGCAACAAGTTGGTTGCCTAATATGATCAATTATTTGAAGATAGGACAATGTCCTAAAGATCTAGATTCAGCAAAAAGAAGGTATTATAGGTTACAATCTATTCCTTTTGTGCTGATAGATGAGATTCTTTTTAGGAAGGATCACAATGGTGTCCTTTTAAGATGCATAGATTCAAAAAAGATAGCCGATGTTCTATTTGAGTTTCATGATGGACCTTTTGGAGGTCATTTCTCTCCTAGGACTACTACTTTTAAAATCATGAGGGCTGGATACTATTGGCCATCTATCTTTAAGGATAGTCATGATTATGTGAGAAAATGCATCAAGTGTGCCATGTTTGTAGGAAAAGAAAGGCTTGCATCCTTGCCTCTACAACCAATCAGAATAGATCAACCCTTCATGAGGTGGGGTATAGATTTCATTGGCATGATCAATCCTCCATCTAGTGGAGGACATAAATGGATAATTACTACGATAGATTACTTCACCAGATGGATAGAGGCAATTGCATTAAAAGAGGCCAATGAGAGTGCTGTCCTAAGCTTTTATGATGACTTAATTCATAGGTTTGACACTCCTGATTTCATAATTTTAGATAATACCTTAGCATTCACAGGCCTCAAACTCTCAGAGTGGGCAGTCAAGAATGGCATCTATCTAAATACCAGCTCCAACTACTACCCTCAAGGAAATGGCTTGGCAGAATCCACCAATAAGAACTTTATTAGGATAATCAAGAAGACTCTGCAAGATAATCAGAGAGATTGGCATACTAAGTTGAGGTCTGCATTGTGGTTAGACAGAATTACCCCAAAGAAAATCATTGGTAATTCTCCTTATGTGCTAGTGTATGGTAGAGAGGCTAAGTTGTCCATTTCAACTAAATTACCAGCTTTGGACCTAGCTACTCAGTATGCCCTATTTGATGAAGGAGATCCCTTGCAGGTCAGGTATGCTTAGTTGATGGAATTAGAAGAAATCAGAGATAAATCAATGCAAGATATGGAATTCCATCAGATTCAAACAAAGAGGAGCTTTGATAGAAGAGCCAGAGTCAGAGACTTCAAGGTTGGAGACATAGTCCTCAAGTGGGATGAATTCAGGTCTAGGCCTGGCAAGCACACAAAATTTGACTCCTTTTGGGGTGGACCATTTGTAATCACAAAATGTAGGGGCTCCAATGCTTTTCAACTATCAAATATGGAGGGAGTCCCCTTACCTATCTCTATGAATGGTTTCCACTTGAAACCTTGTTTTGAGGTTAACCCCTCTTTGTAAATTTTGTAGAAGTTTCCCTATTTTCTTTCCTTGCTTTCTAGTTTAGTTTCTTGCTTTTCAGGAAGTGCTCTGAGAACATTTTCAATTTTGTCCCTCTGTAGAGAATTTTTGTTCCTATAGTATCCCCATGCCCAATGGATTGTCAAGGTCACTGGTTTCCCATGTCTAGCAGGCTGACATCCAGCAGAAATCACCAAAAATGTTACCCAAAATTTCCCTATGCATGCAAATTTGGCTGAAAATCATACACAAGCCTCTATTTTTATCTTGCCTACCATCCCTAAAATTTTCATTTGTTTATCCCCTATTCTTTGGCCTCTGCAAATTTTTTTATCTCCCTAGTCTACAATTAAAAGATTCATAAAAAGTAGCTGTTATATCCAAAAGCTTGAAAAAGCCCTAAAAAACCCTAGGACCTTGTTATAATTTGCAATTACTTTATCTCGGCCACTTAAGTCCCTTCAATTTCCACATGATTTTTAAAATCCTTTAGTCGCCAAGTCTTTGATTCTTGGTGGTTAACCCCTTAACATTCAGCGATCCTGCGAGCGGTTACCGTTCCGGTTGGCGGTCTCAGATCGGCAGCCAGATCAAGATTCTAGATGTGATAGTTGTCGCATGATCTCATGACCCTGAAAGATTCCATGAGATCTTGCAATAACCACCAATCTTCCTATCAGTAGAAGTTCATCTTGTCAGTGGGACCGGTGCCACGTGATCCATCTGGCGACTTCTGATTCATCGATGGTCTCTGATTCATCGATGTTGACAGTGGGGTTGTCTTCTTTGGTGGGTTAAGTTTTGACTTAATCACGTGGTCGTCATTATACCAGAGGCTCAAGATGTGACCTAGTTAATCTGGAGGTATAGCGATAGCCGTTGATCCTCCTGCATCATCAGAGCTTTTGACAGTGGGTCTTGTGCTAGGAAAATGTGCAACATGGATCCATTTGGCAACTTGTGATTGGTCATTTGAGAGTACAGTTGGTGTCTATTAGTGGGGCTGAGTATCTATAGATGTGTCAGAAGAAATTAGATCTATGGTGGTTGCATGATCATAAGGAATATTTGGAAGTCATGGGATCATGCGACTACCGTTAGATTAGCATCTTAGTTAGTGGGTCTATTGTCAGAGGACTACCGAGGTGTGTGCTGATGAAGTAGGTCATAATGAATGAAAGTATGCAACGTGTCTGTTGTTAGTGGGCTAGTGGGTTAGGGGTTTCTAAATAATTTAATGCACAATCAGATCTCATGGCTATTATTATACCAGAGATCCAAAAGGCTAGATCGTTATGATCGCGGTATAGCGACAACCGTCTGATGGTGTTCTCAGGGACGTGGGTCCAAGGTCTATCAAGGATGTTGACTTGCTCATCGGTGATTGGCTGCTAACTTCCACAGTGGTGGTTGACTTGTCAGAGGGGTTTTAAAAGTGTTTTTCTAGGCGTATTTGAGCCGCCCAATCTACCGGGAGATAAAATGATCGATGATTGCATTTTAAAATCGAACAACTAGCCGTTCTTTTTCAAATTTAAATATTTCTTCTATTGGCTTTGCTAGGGTTTGCATTTTGCAGCCTTGCATGACACATGGGTAGCTGGAATTGAATTCGTCAGGATAGTGAAGGTTGAGGGGATGATAACAAAGGATCTAATCATTGGCGCCATGGATTTTACAGAGTACCACGTCATGTTGAAAGCTTTAATGGGCTTGTCGCCACCTTTTGCAAGGTTAATCTTTTAAAACCCAAACATCTATAAGATCAGATTGTGAGCATTCATGGCAAGGCCAAGTTATAGGAGGGTGGATGGATCAAGTTTGATGTAGTACAGGCATGGGCACACAACATATCTGATTGACCTTGATGCTGCAGAGATATTTTTTATGATCAGATTTGATAGGCAGTTAGGGTTTGCTATTTTATTGTAAAATCATGTAAGCCTAGTTAGGTTTTGCTCCTGCCTGCATGCAGGAGATGTATATATTGTATTTTTGAGCCTTAGTGCCAGGAGGTTGGAGAGTTCACTTTTTTTAAGTAGAAAGTCTCTTTCTTAGAAGGCTATCTATCGCATTTCCTACCCTCTAGTCTTCTACATTCTGTAACCTCCCATTGGTAATTCAGAGATGAAGATATTTTGTGACATTTCTCATGTCCCTATGCCTTTTTGTGTGAGTTATCTCTTATTGAATCAAAGTATTTATATGTTTCTCAATGATATCTTAGGGTTCTTGATCCTTCTTTCTTTCTACAATTCATGTGTATTATTGTGAATGATTTGATGTGAATGCTTTTGTGGGTATACGACAACCCCTTAAAAATCTTGTCTCATTCCTATACCTAGTTGTAGAGGTGAATGTTTGTTTGCAGGTCATAGATTATTGTCTACCCCAAGGAGCATCATTATTTGTGAAAGAACCTCTTTCTTTCCCCGAATACCCTCTTTGTTTGTAGACCCCTCCTATGAAATACTTATGCAAGGATATTCAATAAGTTGTGACCTACTAGACCTAGGTCTCTCATTGATTTCATCCTACATACTAAGATCCAAACCCTAGTTTCGGTGCATCACCTAGTAGGTAGTTTTCTTTCAGTCATTTCCCTTTCCAAGCATTCCTTCTATCCCTTTCCCTCAAAAGTTTTACTTTTCATGTCAAGAAGCAAATTAAGGTGATTATGCAAGAGGAACCAGCCTAGAACCTGGAGGTCTCATCTCAGTTAGAAAAGGTCCCACAACCTAGAGATGATTCCCATGTTATACTGAGTTATCAAGACCAAGAGAGCTTGAAACAAAGAGTGAAAACTTAGCGTATAATAGTTATTATATCCGTCATATATATTTTTATGTCCTAGTCGTTGTGTTATCATTGTAGACTCCCTTTAGGGTCCATTTGGTTTCTGGTATTAACCTAGAATAATCTTTATTTAATGTGTGAATGAAGTAATTCATCATTTGTGTCCATTTTTTGAATTCTGAAATTAGAAAATTAATCTCTATTTTTGGGTCAATGCTTGGATTAATTAATTCCAAAAAAAACTTGGAATTCATTTTTTATTCTCGAATAAGCTTTTCATGGATTCAAAATTACAACAAAATGTATAAGTCGCCAGGTCCACACGTGAATGGTTAAGGGATTATAATCTTAGTTTTTTATAGTCTTATTTTTTTAATAATTTTTTTTTCATAATGTTTTATTCATAATTTTTTAATAATTTTTTAAAAAAAGTTAATAATACATATTTTAATTTAAAATATATAAGTTAAAAATACATATATATTTTAATTTAAAAACCAACAACAAAAATGATAAGTTCAAAAATTAAAATTTGTAAGAATTTTTTTTATAATTATAATTGTTTAATAAGTTAAAATACACATTGTTCAAATTAATTTAAAAAATTAAAAATAATCCTTATTCCAATTCCACATTATGGGATCCAAATGCATAATAGATTATTCTAGCTTTCATTTTTAGGATTAATTAATCTTAGAATAGGTCCTTATTCTAGAATAGGCCTATTTTGGATAAATTAATTCCATGCACCAAACGGGCCCTTATGGACATAGTTGGAGCCTCAAATACTTTATGAACCACTTTTCTAGAATAAGGACATAGTTGGAGCTTCAAATACTCCAAAGCCTTCCACTTTTCTATAGGAATGCGAGCCCATGCAAATGATCCAAAAATATGGAAATGTGTAACTTCTGGTTGTATTCCACTCCATGCTTCAAAAAGAGTTTTTCCTGTAAAACATTTATTAGGAGATCTATTTTGTATGTATGAAGCAAAGTTGATTGCTTCAACCCATAGTTTAGAGAGAAGAGATCTAGCATGCAACATGGAACTGGCCATCTCTTTCAAAGATTAGTTCTTCCTCTTAGCTACCCAGTTATATTGTAGAGTGTAAGGAACTATGTTCAACAACTGTATTCCTGCTTCATCACAAAGATGTTGGACATCATTGTTAAGATACTCTCCTCCATTATCTGTATAGAGAATCTTGGTCATTTTCTCATATTGCTTCTCTGCATGAGCTTTGAAATTCTTGAGATTCTCAAACACTTTAGATTTGAATTTGAGAAAATACACCCATGTGTATCTTATGTAATCATCAATGAATGTTAGAACACATCTAGCTTGGCTCATAGAAGGTTTAGGAAATGGGCCGATTAGATCACTATGAACAAGCTCTAGAGGAGAAGAGGCTCTCCATGCAATCCCTTTTGGAAACTTTTCTTGCGAATGCTTTCCAAGAGAACACCCTTCAGAAAATTCTATGGTAGGCAAGCCTTGCACGATCTCCTGTTTGCTAAGTTGTTGCATGTATCTATAATTCTGATATCCAAATCTTTCATTCCAAATTCTACTTTCATCATTTACATGTGTTAGTAGTAAAGTAGAATCTGATTTGGCAACAAATTCAGAGAAAGTGTACAAATGATATTGATGATTCACCTTACCAATAGAAATTTTGGAGTTGTCTTGTATGTCATAGATGCTCATTGAATCTAGTGTGAATTCAACTCTCATGTTGGTTCTAGTATGTGTCATTTTATACACAAAAAGGAGATTAATAGAAAGTTTTGGAATATGTAAGACATTATCAAAACTTCAAGTTTCAAGCTCTACTCTCCTTGTTCTAGTTGCCTTTATAGGAGAGCCATCTCCCATGAAAATAGAACCACAATATGGTTTCAAAGAAGAAAGAGCATCTTTTGTGGCTTCCATCTAGTGTGAAGCTCTAGAGTCTATGATCCATGCATCTAAAGAAGAATTAATAGCAATTAATGCATGCCCATGGTTTTTATTTTCTGGTGTTTTCTCCTCATGTTGCTTCTTGGCACTTTCTAGAATAATTCTACCAAGATTATGTTGTTGAAGAGTCTGAGCCATGATATCGATGGTCTTCTTCATGCATAATGCTTCTGGATAGAACCTATGGTCGCAATAGGTGCACTTTGATTTTCCATTTTTGTCATTTTCTTTTGAGCCTATAGATGCACCTGGAGGTTTGAGGTTTCCTTCCATTCTTGGATCTTAATCCTTCTCTTTTCCTTTGAATTGTTGGTTGGATTTGGAATTGTACTTCCCACTTTCATGCACAACAAGTGCATAAGGTTGGGAATTCTTCAATGTACCCATCTTTATAAGCCTATCTTGCTCATGTATTAGAGACTCAATGAATGTATCCAATGTGGGCATCTTCCAAGTTGCTCCTATTGTAAGCCTAATTGTGTGGAAAGAAGAGACAAATACTTCATATTTTGGACCCAATTTTGATAGAATAGAAAGGATTAATTTTATTTCTTCCTTGGATTTGTCAATACCACATCTTTTTAGATGAAGCAATACATTCTTGAATTTTGTGAAGAAATCTTGAATATTATTAAATCTCCTTGGATCTAATAAGTTGAGTTCATTTTCAAGGATATAACCCCGCATCTCATCTTGCTTTCCAAAGAGTGTCTCCAATGTATCCCAAAATTGCTTTGGATTTGTGCATGCTTCAACATGAAACAACAATTCATGAGAGATGGATAAGCATAGTAGACCAAAGGCTTCATCCATGTGGTTGAAGTATTTAGACTTTTCAGCTACTAAATTGGATACTGTTAGGAATGGGAACACTGAGAGGGGGGGTGAATCAATGTTCACTATATTTAATCTTTTCCCTTTGCTCTTTAAACTTAACTTGATCACTTAAGTACTAAAATGATCGTTAACATAAACAAGATACATGAACACAACACATAACACCAATATGATTACGGGGAAACCTGAATAGGTAAAAAAGCTGATGGGAATTGACACCCACTAATATTATGCACTAGTGTATTATGATCCTCGTTAGAAGATCCTTAACCTTGTTAGGAGTTGTCTTTACATTGATTTTAGTACCATGACCTTGTCAAGGGTCAGACCCTATTAGGAGTCTTTTACAATAACCCTATTAGGGGTGGGGACACACTGTCCTAGAGCTCACTGCTCAAGTAGTGAAGGCTACAACCTTCCAATCTCAGATACACACTGTATCTACTAGATAAAATGGCACTATAATATTGCTTGTCAGATTAGTTCCTTTGATGAGGTGATGCTTTGACCTCTTGCAAATATCTAATACATCTTATCTACTCTTCACACACCTCTTCTCTTCTTATCTCAACTCTATATTCACTTCCATGCTTTATTACAAAGGTGCATCTCATATTTATATGCGCTACTAAAATAATTAATTAGGTCGGCCTATAACCGATTACATACAATGCTTCCAAGTGAATTGGCTCAAGCATGTTTACGTTCAAAAATTTAATTATATGTCTACAACCTAATTAAAATAGGCACATATCCTTTACAAAATAATAACATCACCGCTAATTAAATTACCAACAATCGACTGCATACTCTATTATGTTCTCGCATTCACTGGCTGTGTATCTTCAACTGGTAGTATCTTTATCATACTGCATCTTCTGATGATGCACTCTTAGACTTAGCATGAATATACTCTTGCCATCTTATCTTTAAGGGTACATACCATAACTTGGTCATATGCATGTGCGCTGATGCTTTACACTACTGGTGCTCTGCTAACTGTCCAGTCTTCTATACTTAGCCAAATTCTGATCTTCTGATGATGTGGGATGACTCCAAAACACTATATGACTTTGTTGCCATAATGAAAACACTATATCAGTCATATATAATAGTATAGTCAACTTTCCAATAATAACCCCCTTTTTGATTGATAGCAACAAAGGAATATGGAAAAATTACTAACTGTACTCTTATAAAAAAAACTTTTAACATACTTTATCTTATACCTCCCTTATATTCTTTACTATACATCTTCTTTACACATATGAATCCATATTATATACACAATACTCCCCCTTTGACATTAATTAAAAAGGTGCTTAAAAAATGTATCTCTACAAGTACTTATAATGTGAGGACATCCAGATATTCTATATGTAAGTTTTGGATCTCTTGCTTCCAAAATGCAATCAATGTATTGACAATCTATAGATGGGTGCATAATGCATATTTTAGCTTCTCCATATTCTCCAAGTCTATGATAGGACATTGATCATATGTTATTATGGTGGCATCGATCTCCTTTATATTATGATTAAGAAGATCTAGAGAGGGTGTAAGAGCATTCCTAAGCTATGTCTGCCTTACCCTTATCTTAAACATCTCTTTCTTAGCTTTTTCAGTGTTGTCTATCTACCCTTGGTATACATTATTGCACATGTTTACATTAGTGGAGGGTTCTTTCACTAATTTCTTTACATTTTCCATCATTTCTTCTGCCTCTTGGACCCTCTTGAAATGATCATTAGTTAGCTTATCTTGATCCATACAGTCAACAATAATCTTCCCCCCCCCTTTGCTACAAACTCCTTCAAAGAAGCTTGACCAATCTTTATGGAACTTAGGTCAAGTGCAAAGTTGCTAACTAATCCATTTAGCCTCTTCTTCATATAATTCTCTTCTGCAACTTGAGATGCAGACTCTTCCAAATTATAAAAGTTTGTCTTGAAGGCTGTAAGGATTTTGCTAACATCATCAACTATATTGACCTTAGACACTTTCTTGTTTGAAGGTAATAAACTGTTCAGAATGTTGACTGACTCAACAAACAAGGTGTTCCTCATCACCTATTTTTCTTTATCTTTCTCCATGGCTAAGACACTGGTCTTGATCAAGTCTTCTTCTCCCTAAGAATCAGAACTAGTGGTGTCTAGTGTCAATCTTGTCAACAATGATGCTGAGTGTAATGTAGTGATAGGAGTGTTATCCAACACTTCTTGTTTTACTCTGATTGTCATTTCAAAAGATGGCTTATTTGTTGGTTCACTTTCTTTTACCACTTCTTCTGCTTACTTTTCTTCTACTTTTTCTTCTTTTTCTATCTCTTTCTCTTCTTATTTTTGTGTCTCTTTTTCTTCTTCTTTTTATGCCTCTTTTTATGCCTCCTTCTCTTCTTCTAGTTGTAACTTGGGTGAATTGTCACCGCATAGAGTTTCAACCTCTTGTGTACTTACAAAAGCCTCTTAAAACTTGTCCAATTCATTATATGTGGATGCCATTGCAATCTCAACATTATCAATAATGATAGTGTTATCCTTTTGTGTCTCTGTAATGGGTGCAAACTTTTTTGCATTGGTATGTGTTTCAACTATAGGCGTTGAATCATGAGGACCTATAAATGGTACATTGGTGGTCTCTGACTCCTTGGCTAACTTTGTGGGCACTTGAGCTATGGGAAGAGTAGGTGGGTACATGTGCCTATTAAGAAAACTTTCTCAAAGGCTTTCTCTATTTCCTTTGTAACCAACTCATCATTCTTGTCCATGATATGTAGTGTTATTGTCTTAGTTCAAAGGTGCAGTTTCACCAAATATAACAACAAGGTTTTCTCTTATAGAGAACATACTAGGAGGATTTCATCCAGAACATTCTCTCTTATTCTCATATCTTCCTTAATTTCCTGTCTCTTCAAAAAATTCCAAAATGTTCCATACATTGTTTGGAATCACTATCTTAAGTTCTAGGACTTCTTTTTAAACTTTAGCATATGTTTGACAATCATTCCATGAATATCTGATTTGTCAATCTCACTGTATTTATCATGGAATTTTCCTACTTGATCTATCCTTCCTTCATCAACAATCCTTGTACTCAACACACTCAGACTAGGTTTAAAACCTACTTGTGGAGGTGCTTGAGTGTTCTTCTTACTTTTGGTTGCTCACGAGGATGGATGACTAGTGCTGATTTCCTTCTTCCTCTTAGGCATTGCCTTATACTCAGGAGGAGCTGTAAGGTCAACTATTTCAGTGGGTGCACAAGTGACAACATCAGATTTGTCTTGTTTATCCTTGGGATCTTCATATTTCTCAATCTTGACCTTCTTTAACTTAGGATCATCTTCATTTGCTTCTGCTGCAGATGTGCTCTCAATTCCCAAAGAAATATTTTCTTGTCTTTCTTTGTCAAGGTCTTCTTGAGTTCCTTTGTGAATTCTAAGGATTTTAGAAGTAACCTTAGCCACTTTCCTCTTAGTTTCTAAACTATTCAAAACATCATCAACTTCTCTTGTTTTCTCTTCATAAGTCCCTCATCTTGGTTCATTAGGGTCCTTAGGGGCTGATAGCAATACTTGTTCATACGCTTCTAGGACTTTTTAATCAACCTCATATCCAAATGGATGGATCCACTTTGATCTTGGGTCAACTGCTTCCATACAAGTTACATCAGTTTCTACCATAATGCAAATGGTGTCTTTGTACTTCTCTACAATACTCTCTGGTATTCTATGCCTTATCTGCATTTTAATTTTGAATGTCTTCAATTCTATTGTCATGTAATCCCTCAATGTGCTCTCAGTAGATGCCTTAAGTAATATCTATTGCATTGTAGGTAAAATCTTGTCTAGATACAAATCTAAGACCTTTCCAACTATGTGGAAGTACTTGTAGATAATCAAAAAACCAAACCTAAATATTTTGGTCTTATCATGTTTGATGTCTCTAATGTTGTCTATCAATTGTGCACATAGGATCTTGCATAGATTAAACTCACGTATATCCTAGTATCATAGACATCAATTTGACATATTTCTCCTCTAGAGGCTCAATAGTCATTCCACACCTATCACTTATTGACTTGCATGTTTTCTCAATTATCTACCTTACATCCTTACTCACTAGAAGAACAATGCCTATCCTTGAAAGGCCTATCATTTCATGAATTAGGTCTCCTATAATACTTACTGGTACTTCACCTATCCAGACTAGGTCATCATGAATTCTGCTAAGCAAAATCTTTATCCACTCAAACTCATAAAACTCATATGCCATAGCATATTCAACTATGGGATGGCTCTCTAACTGCACAAATTCATCAAGGAAGGTTTTGTCTGGTTTCATCATTGTCTCAATGTGCACTCTAATTCTATCAAGACCTACTAGTTCCTTCTTACAGTAAATATATGCATGGATGTCTTCAACATACATAACACCCATAGGGGTTTAGGAGAATGCTCCTAAATCATCTAGGGTAGATTCAAAGGGGTGTCTCTTAAAAATGTATCTCTTCTTCTCCACAACATCAAACACAACAGGAGTAGCCATAACTTTTTTAACTCTTCAATTAGGTTTCCAAGAACTTAGGAATTGTCACAACGGATTAGAGCTTCCACAAATGAACAAATACACTTATTTGTTGGTGAATTAAGTTTCAATCCTTCACAAACAATTGATAGGGCTTTTGTGCTCTCCAATCACTAAAACTTGAATGCAATGAGTGATCTACAAATCTCTATGTAATTTAAAGTGAAAATTTTGGCATTAATGCTTGTCGCGTAAACCAGACTTTCACTAAAAATCTCTAACTTTCATTTTCCAATCAATTAGCTAGTGCACTCTTGCACATAGGTTTTTCTAGTCTCCAAAAGGTTAAATACAAATGCACATACTATGAGGGTGAGTATACTAGCCATACAGGGGTCCAGAGTTAAATTAGCTCCCCTTGTGACCCTGAGGGTCATTCATCCAAATGTTGAGGGTGTGTCCATTGCGGATGCATCCAATACATACTCATCAACCTTGTCTTTCTTCACCTCTGACCAAATCATGCTCACATCTTCTGAAGCTTTCACAAACTTGACTTCTCCTTTAGTGTCCAATATTGGTTCTTCAGGCTTTTTAAGGCTTTCTTGATCTACGAAACTTTGAGATGTGTCCAGCCTTGTTACAAGAGTGACAAATAACTAGAGGCCTTATATTCCTCAGTGCATTGACATGGGTTACCATTATACACTGTCTATATGAGTGACCATTATAGTTACATATATGACATGTAACATTCTGGGAACTTATTTCATTTGGTTCATTCAGATTTCTCTGATTATGCTGAGTCTTGTTCTTCTCACTTTTTTTACAGTTCATAGCTCTATGACCAAATTTATTGCATGAATAATAGTAACCATTTAAAGGTCTTACCTCTTTACAGTTCCTTGCTATATGTCCATGCTTGTTAAATGCATAACAAGTTTAGTCTACTCTTCCTCAGGTGGTGTTAGAACAGCTTGTGGATGACACCTTCCTCTTTGGGTATTCTTCTATGATTGAGGCCAAGAAGTGGAAACAAATCCTAGAAAGTTATGCTTGGGCTTCTAGATAGTGTATCAACTATTAGAAGAGTAGGCTATTCTTCTTCAATACCCCCATGGAGAAACAAAATAAGGTGATTCAAATCCTGGGTTGTCTGGCAGCTTCTCTCCCTTCTACCTACCTTGGCTTCCCCCTTACGGTTAAAGAGGTGTCCCAATATTTTTGGAATTCCATACTTGAAAGAACCTAGAGGAAACTTGCTAGCTAGAAGGGGAAGTTTTTAAGAAATGCTAGAAAACTTTATCTTGTGGCATCCATGCTCCAAGGGATCCCTATTTACTTCCTATCCCTCTTCAAAATCAGAGGCAACATGGCAGACAAACTTGAAAGGATTCAGAGAACCTTTCTGTGGGTAGGATCTGAAGAAAAGAAGAGGATGTCTCTTGTCAATTAGGACACTATTTTCCTCCTAAAAAGAATGGGTGGATTGGGGCTAAGAAAAATTAGGCAGATGAATAAAGCCCTTACCACGAAAGTGGCTTGGAAGCTTATAGAAGGGAAGGCAGACTGGTGCAAACTTATGGAAGCTAAGTACCTCCAAGAACACCCCTATAGGTGGATGTTTCATGATGGTGATCTCTCCAGTGGATCCAAACTCTAGATGAACATATGTAAATGTAAGACCCTTCTGTCTAAAGGATCTTTTTGGAAAATTGGAAATGGGAGATCCATCAGATTTTGGAATGACCATTGGATTGTGAACTAACCTAACCTAGGCTATAGATTCAAACCTCTTATGGACTACCTCAGACCTATCCTGGGTAACAGAGTCTCCAACTATATCACTAGTAGGGATTGGGAGGATATACCTAATCGGTTAAGGAATAGTTTGAACCTACAACACCTGGCCAAGGATCTGATGGAAATTATGGCTAATGTCAAAATTTCAGGGCTTGAGGACTCTATTATCTAGGCCCCCACCCAGGCTGGTACCTTCTCTGTTAAATCTTCTTACAATCTGCTGCTAAAGGAGGAGAGTAACCCAGAGGATTGGAAGAAGGTGTGGATTCCCCATCTCACACCAAAAATAATTTTTTTTTGGTGGACTTTAATGCATGGTAAGGTCCTAACCCAAGATAATCTAATAAAGAGGGCCATCCCCATGGTGAATAGATGTATCCTATGTAAGAAGGAGGAGGAAATGGTGAACCAATTGTTCATCCACTATGATTATTCCTCCTAAATATGGAAAGAGGTTATCAAAAAATTGGGTATTTCATGGGCCTTGGACAGAGAAGTGCATCAATTTAACTAGAGATCCTCCTCCAATCTCCCCCTGCTCCAACTCGTCTAGCATATGCTACCCCCTCACATCTACAAAGAGGAGAGTAAAAATTCTGAGACATGCCTCCATATTGGTGCTAAGATCTTGTCTTAGAATGCCAGGATGGCTAAATGGAAGCTTCCCCCATGTCCTCCTGCTGCTTGGGAAGTGAGAATTGCTGACAGATGGAACATCCTTGATGGGTTCTCCAAGTTTGACAATGCTAAAAAGATAGCTAGAAAAGCTACTAGATGGGATGCCCCCTAGAGGATGGACTAAATTAAACTTTGATGGGGTGGAAAATAATATGAGCTGAGGGGGTGGTGTTCTAAGAGATCATAGAGGTGATTTCCTACTAGCTTATGCTGGGCCCATCAATAATTATAAAGTCACCCAAGTGGAAGGAATGGCCCTTCTTTGGGGGATTAAATTTGCAAAACAAATGAACATCAGGTAGCAAGAAATTGAGGGGGATTCCAAAGTGGTTGTTGATGTTGTCAAAAGTGGTGCTAGTGTGGGGTGGCAGGATAGACCTATTATTATGGAGATTGGTGAGTTGATTAATAGCTTCCAGAGCACCACTATAGCTCACATGTATAGAGAAGGGAATTCGGTTGTTGACTCAATGGTGGCAATAGGCCTAAAACAAACCAAACTCAATAGTTGGAGGGTGATTAGTGATTTACCTCTAGTGGCTCAGCAAATTATTTGGGGAGAAATGAATATTAATGTTTAAATATGCCACACTATCATATTCATTGCTAATCCTTACTAGATCACGTGCTGGCATGTTTCAATGATTTTTGCAATTATGGAAAGGAGAACTCAAATTTCCATAAAGAATCATAATTACCTTTTAAACGTGTGGAGTAGGCACTGTCCGAATCAGAGGGCTTACTTGGATAATGATGGGTTTAGGAGTGTTATCTCGAAATCTAACCATGCCACCATTGTATTTGTCCAGATGAACAAATCTATCTTTATCACCTGTCATGTGATGTGAACAACCACTATATATGATCCAGACTATCCATATATCAGCTTGTGAAATCAATGCTAGCTCTTGTTTCTCTTTCTCATCTTCATGATATATCTTATTATTTATTTTCTCTATGATAGCAATAAATCCAATTTCTTCTTTAGCTGAATCATCATCTGAATCTCCATCTCCAACATAGTAACATTCCTTAGAGTATTTAGGCTTATAGTCATTTTTCAACTTTCTAGCTCTTAAGGGACATTTAGATGTGAAGTGACCAATATTATTACATGAGAAACATTTAAATGGCAATTGAGCTTCATATTTTCCTTTTCCTTTCTTTTCTCTTTTCAAAATCATAAAAATGAAAGCATCTAGTGTTTTCTCATCATCATCATCATCATTAAAATTACCAGAAGTGTTTGCAGATTTCTTACCATGAACTGTTGCTTTGAAGGCTGTCTCACTTTTAGGTTCTGCCTTCAATCTTGAAATCTCTAAAGCTGAGATTTTGCTGATCAAGGTCTCTCTCTAGAAATTTGATGTAAGTTGTATGGTCTCATCAAGGATGTTGATCTTGTTTTCATATTCTAGTGTGAGAGTAGTCATCAACTTGTCCATAATGTTTTCCTCTGAGATCTCTCCATCATTGTTCTTGATTCCAACAACTGCTGCATTGATCCTTTGATTATAAGCTTTGATGTTTTCTTTTGGCAGCATCTCTAATTTATTGTATCTTTTCTTCCATGTCTTTCTACGTGCATCCTTCACTTGTTTGTCTCCTTCAAATATGTCTTCTAGGTACTTCCATATTTTGTGGGATGTATCTACCTTCTTTATTTCTGAAAACTCACTGTCATATAGGGCTCTGATAAGGGCTTCTTTGGCTATTGCATTCTAATGGAATAATTCCTTTTTCTTATCAGTAGTATCATCCTTTGCAAGGTCTTCTAAGGTAGGGATCTTGAATGCTTTGATAGTTACATCAAAAGCTTCAAAAGCAATGCACTACAAATGATTCACCATCTTGTTCTTCCAATCAAGATAACTCTCTCCATCAAACTTAGGACTTTCTTTTCTAAAGAATGCCATCTAATCAACCTCAAGCTATTAAAATTTCTCTCTGAGGTACTTGGCTCTGATACCAATTGTTAGGAATAGTCCCAAAAGATAATTGAGAGGGGGGGGGGGTTGAATTAGTTATCTACAAGTTTTAATTCTTTGTCCAATTAAGTATACTTAAACATAAAGCATAAACAAAATGAAAGAGAACTTGAACACAAAAGAAATATTTTGGTTATGGGGAAACCCAAATAGGTAAAAACCCTAGTGGGAATTGACACCCACTAATATTCTTCACTCATGTATTATGATCCTTGTTAGAAGATCCTTAACCCTATTAGGAGTTGCTTTATAATATATTAAGTATAGTAGACCTAGTCAAGGGTCAGACCCTATTAGGAGTCTTTTACAATTGTCCCTATTAGGGGAGAGGATGCACTATCCAAGAGCACACTGCTCAAAGGGGTGAAGACTACAACCTTCTGAATAATAGATACACACTATATCTGGATCTTGGTGAACTGTGCTTAGACCTGCTATCTAGATCAGTTCCAATGTATAGAAAAAACACTTTACTTGGTCACATAGACCTTCTTCTGATGGCTCAAAAATTTTCATACTCTATTGTGCTCTTTACAATCAATTATGAACCACACCTAAGAAATCACAAATGACTGCCTATAAATATCTTTCCTCTAAATGATATAATCAATTTAGCCTGTTAGAACCACCTTGAAATAATATTAGAGAATCCATAACAAACTCCAATAATAATTCAATGGGCTCTACTAAGCATGCAACACATTCTGGGACATGTCCAATAAGATAATTGTAGACGCATGCTACACATTGTCATCTCTACCAAAATAACTATATCTTTCTCCTCAAGATAAATTACTTCATGACTCTTAAATAAACATCACTAGCTCTTCTCCAAGCTTAAATCCAAGGGTGCATACCAAAAGGATAGGTGAAAATCTTGAACCAATATAATCTTTGTCGACTCTTCTGAACAAACACAAGAAATAACTACTGGTGAATATTGACTCCATAACTTCATTTCTACTAATCATCAAACACTACATCTATGAATGTGACATCACTAATATGTCTTCATCATATATCCAAGTGTGCAAGGCTCCATGATAATTGTACTAACAACCATACATAGAACAATGCATGTTACTCTATCAGGAACACTCCTGATACACACTGCTATATAACTATTTGTACTAACAGTTAACCTTTGCACCCATGATATCATGCTGATAACATTTCCATGCAACATATAATCAAAGCTAACTTCATAAGTCTTCCACACATGCTACTGACCATATGTTGTCATCAATTACAAACATATAGTCAGTACTAACTTGCTGGAAAATCTCCAACAAATCATATACATCAAAAATGAAGTTGGATCTAGTACATATAGATCTATGTGGACCTACAAGAACAAATTCATACTATGGTGAAAGGTATTTCATACTCTTTGTCAATGAATTTTCTAGAATGATGTGGGTTGCTTATTTAAGAAAAAAATCAGAAGAATTTGATAAATTCAAGTTGTTCAAAGAAAAAGTAGAAAATGAATCAGGATTAAAGATCAAGTGTTTAAGGTCATACAGTGGTAGAGAATTTACTTCACACTTATTCAATTCATATTACAAAGAGCATGGGATAAAGAGACAAACATCTACTCCTAGGACTCCACAATAGAATGGGATAGAAGAGTGAAGAAATATGACTATACTTGATGCTGATAGGACAATGTTGATTGAAGGAAATGTATCTCATGTACATTGGAGAGAGGCTATTGGAACAATAGTATATACATTGAACAGAGTTCAAATCAGAGAAGGTACAAGTAAGACTCCCTATGAACTATGGTTTGATCATACTCCTCCTGTAAAATATTTTTGAATATTTGGTAGTAAATGTTATATCAAAAGGGATGATGACATATTGAAGTTTGATGCTAGAAGTGATGAAGGGATTTTCCTTAGTTACTCTATTAAAAGCAAGGCTTACAAATGTTTCAATCTAAGATTGATAAAGATGATTGAAAGTAACAATGTGAGAATAGATGAGAAGTTTTAGATACATGAAAGAATGTATGATAGTAATCAAATTTTAGAGATGAAAGAAACTACTACTACTGTAGAAGAAGAACTTGTTGAGGAAGAAAGTGAAAAATAAGCTTGTGATGCTGGTACAAGAAAGACTATTGAGATTCCTAAAAATCCAAGGTATGTAAAAAATAACCATCCTGAAAATCAAATTATTGGCAATACCAGTCAGGGAGTGCAAACTAGATCAAAAGCTAGAGAAGAAATTTGTTTAATTTCTCAAGTTGAGCCAAGAACTATAGATGAAGCCTTTAAAGATGAATCTTGGATAAATGTTATGAAAGAGAAATTGGACCAGATAAAGATGAGTAATAGCTAGTAACTAGTTCCTAGACCTAAAAATAAAAATGTTATAGGAACAAAATGGGTCTTTAGAAACAAAATGGATGAAGAAGGAACTGTTGTAAGGAACAAAGCAAGACTAGTGTGTAAGGGATACTCACAACAAGAAGGCATAGACTTTGAAGAAACATTTTTTCTTGTTGCTAGAATAGAGGCAGTAAGATTATTCCTATCATTTGCTGGACATAAAAACTTCAAAGTGTATCAGATGGATGTTAAATTTGCATTTTTGAATGTTGATATTGAAGAAGAAGTATATATAGAACAATTAGATGGATTTCATCTATGTGAAGAAAAAGACATGGTGCATAAATTGAAGAAAGCCTTGTATGGGTTGAAGAAAGCTCCTAGGGCTTGGTATACAAGGTTAGACAAGTATCTACTTGGGCTTGGATTCAGAAAAGTTAATGCTGACAATAATTTCTATTTAAGAACTACCAACGATGGAATCATAATAGTAGAAGTATTTGTGGATGACATTATCTTTGGAGGTAACGATGATCTATGTAAGAAATTTTCTAAAGAAATGGAAAGTGAATTTGAGATGTCCATGATAGGTGAAATGAAATTCTTTCTTGGATTGCAAATAACTCAGAATGAGAGTGGTATTTTGATTTCTCAGACCAAGTATCCCAAAGAATTGCTTAAGAAATTTGGAATGGAAGATTGTAAACCATTAGGAACACCTATGGTGATTGGAAACAAGCTAACAATTGATGATGAATCAAAGTGTGTTTTTTAGACCTTGTATATATCAATGGTTGGAGGACTACAATATCTGACTCACACTAGACCAAATATTGGTAATGCTATTGGAATTGTGGCTAGATATCCAGAAGAACTCAAAGAAACACATCTAGCTGTTGTAAAAAGGATACTGAGGTATCTAAGAGGAACCATAGATTATGGGATATGGTATGAAAAAAATGATAGCTTTGAACTTCATGCCTATACTGATGCTGATTGGGAAGAGAATATTGATGACAAAAAAATTACTAGTGGAGGTGCATTGTTCCTTGGGAAAAAGTTGGTTTCTTGGCTAAGCAAGAAATAAGATTGTATAACACAATATACTACTGAATCAGAGTATGTTGCTGCTACTATAAAATACACTCAAATTATTTGGATGAAACAAATGTTGATAGACATTGGAATAATTTTTGAAGATCTAGTTGTTATCCATTGTGATAACACTAGTATAGTGAATATTTCAAAGAATCCGGTAATTTATTCCAAAACTAAACACATTTCTATCAAGTATCACTTGTTGAGAGATAAGGTGGAAGAAAAAGAAATCAAATGAGAATATATCAGTACAAAAGAGAAGATTACAGACATCTTCACAAAGCCACTACTGAAAGACACCTTTGAATATATCAAAGGTATGCTAGGGGTTCAGGCCCCTCCTAGTCAAAACTAAATGATGCAGATATGCATCAGTCCAGAGGTATTCAGAGCCTTATCACTATCTAGACTGAATGTAGGGATCTACTCCTCAGGGGGAGTGATCATGGAAGAAAGTTTATCTGTGAAGGTAGCGAAAGCCTCATGGCATCATTTTCCATTATTGTTAAAGGGGGAGTGTTTCTATGAGAAAATTCTCATTGTATGGGGAGATTGTTCAGCTGAAGGACTTTTGGATTGATATAACTTTGGGATAAGATTTTCCCATATGTTGACATCAACACCAAAGGGAGAGATTTTTGGATATTGCTAATGCATGGATGGTGATTCAGATATTTAATATATTTAATCAATATGTTACTAACTAGGCACTCGTACTATTATCATTTGTGTTTTGTCACTGATGTCAACATATGATTCTATGAAGGAAACATACTAGTAATCACATTATACAGACACCTTACAGATGTTTCAAGTGCTAAGAAGTTTAAGGAGAGTTCAAATGGATGTTTTGATCTTATTTATGAGATCACATCATTAGATGTTTCATATTAAGAAAGTTATATCTATTTTGGTGAAGGCTAGTCACTAGACTGTGACAGTGAGAACTGACAAAGTTAGTCTCTGGGATTTTGGTATATCTTTTTGAAGGTTTAGATTCAAGGTATGTGAGCTTGAAGGATGATAGAATGAATAGTGAAGGATGTTCATTGGTTAGCACAAGGTACATAATGATTTGTGACATCATTTGTGACATGTTTTTTGATAATGGTTTACTCTGAAGTCGACTCAGGGAATGAAGAATGTATTTTGTTTGGCAAGCTTAAATTAAGGATGTTGGTCCTTAATTATTGTAATGTAATCATGGTATACTTGTTCTAGATACCGTGTGTATCTTAGCAAGGGTTTATGTAATTATTTATAATTAGAAAAGCCTCATGGGCCGACCTGATCTTGGTAAATTATAATGAGGTATAAATGAAAGGTCTTTTCTTTGGAAAAGATAGGGATGGAATATATGTGATATAAGGAGGTTAAGAAGGCTATGATATTGTATCTTTTGTATGTAGAGGAGAGGTTTATTGGTAGACTTAATTAGAACTGATCAAGAAAAGACAATTGCTGGAAAATAGTTCAAAAGATTGTGTATTTCTTTATATACACCTATTGCGAACTAGTGAGTTCTGAAGGTGGATTCAACCTTCTTTGGGCACTAAGCCTTGGATAGTGAGCCCTCTCTCTATTCTTGACTCCTAACAGGGTCTGTCCTCTAACAAGGACTATGTACTAGAATGTTTCAATAAGCTCCTAACAGGGCTATATCTTCTAACAAGGATTACTATACTCTTAGTACATTATTTGTGGGTGCTAATTCCCACCGGGGTTTTTACCTTTAACAGGGTTTCCCCAAAACCAAAATATTGTGTTATTGTGTTGGCATTCATTGTGACTCATTGATATGATATTATGGAACTTAAAGTTTAATGTTTAATATTCTATTATACAACTGATTCACCCCCTTTCTTAGTTGTATTGTGGACTGTTAATCCTAACAGTTTCATTTATGTATTATCCATGATCTCCTAAAGTGGTTAAACTTCTTTTCTAGGGACCAAAGCTCTTATTCCAATTGTTAGGAATGGGAACACTGAGGGGTGGGGGGGGGTGAATCAGTGTTCACTATATTTAATCTTTTTCCTTTGCTCTTTAAACTTAACTTGAATGCTTAAGTACTAAAATGAACATTTACATAAACAAGATATATGAACACAACACATAACACCAATATGGCTATGGGGAAACCCAACTAGGTAAAAACCCCGATGGGAATTGTCACCCACTAATATTTTGCACTAGTGTATTGTTATCCTTGTTAGAAGATTCTTAACCCTATTAGGAGTTGTCTTTACATTACTTTTAGTACACTGACATTGTCAAGGGTTAGATCCTATTAGGATTATTTTAAAATAACCCTCTGAGGGGTAGGGACACACTATCCTAGAGCTCACTATTCAAGTGGTGAAGGCTACAACCCTCAAATCTCAGATACACACTATATCTGCTAGATGAACTCACACTGTAACACTTCTTGTAAAATTAGTTCCTTTGATGCGCTGATGCTGTGACCTCTTGCAAAGATCTAATATATCTTATCTACTATTCACACACTTCTACTTTTCTTATCTCAACTCTATATTCACTTCCATACTTTATTATAAAGGCGCATCTCATATTTATATGTGCTACTAAAACAATTAACTAGGTCCGCCTATAACCGATTACATACAATGCTTCCAAGTGAACTGGCTCAAGCGTGTTTACAAAAAAAGTTAATTATATGTCTACAACCTAATTACAATAGAGTCATAGCCTTTAAAAAACAATAACATCATTGCTAATTAAATTACCAATAGTCCGCTGCATACTCTGTTCTATTCTAGCATTCACTGGCTGTGTAACTTCAACTGTCTGTATCTTTTTCATACCATATCTTCTGATCATGCACTCTTAGACTTAGCATGAATATACTCTTACCATCTTAGCTTCAAGGACACATACCATAACTTGGTCATACACATGTGCGCTGATGCTCTGCACTACTAGTATCTGATAACTATCCAGTCTTCTATACTTAGCCAAATTTTGATCTTTTGATGATGTGCGCTGAATCCAAAACACTATATGACTTTTTTTCCATAATGACAACACTATATCAAGTCATATACAATAGTATAGTCAACTTTCTAACAAGTTCAACCTCTGTATTCATAACTATCTGATAGAGGCCTCTACTTCTAAGTTGAAGCAGAATATATGGCTTCCAATCAAATTAGTTGTATGGTGTGAGAATAACAGAGGTTGTAAACTCCATTCTTTAGGCTTTGGTGTTCTATACCTGAAAAAAAACAATACTCTCCTTCTTAGCACCTATGCTCTGATACCATGTGAAATTTGTAGCTATAGATGCATATATCAGCTAGAAGAAAAAGAAAACAAATGTGGGAAAATTATACAAAGAAATAAAAGAGTAGCTAATAAGAATAGAGCATTACAAAAAACAACTTTTATTCATTAAGCAATTCATTGTAGGAATTTGTTATCAATTACCATTGTTACAAATATCAGAAAAGATCCATTTGTGCTTGTGGAGAAATAAACTTAGGAATTGACTGATGCTTTAGCAACTAATTAAAAATAAACTAATACTTAGAATGATGGATCCATCTCAATTAATAGCCTCAGTTGAGGGAAATAAAGGCCAGATCAAACCTAACAACAAGAGTTGAACCAAAATCTATGAATGGTGAAATCAAGATGGAATTAATCACAACACTAATAAAGAATCCTTTCCTCAAATCAAAACAAGTTAAATTTATGAAAAATCACAACAATCTATCAAATAAATAAAGAAAATGGACCTCAGATCAAAATCCAAATAGATGTATATAAAAGATGCTAGAGCAATCAAACAACCAAATACAAAACCTTGGAATCACATCACTACCCAAAATTTGACAAAAACTCAACTAACCCCAAATAATCTAATGAAAGGCAACATTGATTTCTTCAATCAAAACTAAAAAGGATCGAGAATAGAGATATTGAATTGTTCAAACCATATTAAATTATCTCATGAAAAATGTAGCAATAATTGAAAACAAAAACATAACGAAGCATCCCCTATTGTACTTACATTGTATGCAAGAGAAGGAATGCACTAAAGAACACCAAGAATATCTTCTTGTCCACAACGATGAGCTGTGTCCTTCAAACTAGCACATTTGAAAGAAATACGAGATTTAATTTCAATGTTTATGTTGTCAAATCCTGCACGCACTGGAAATATTTTCGTTTCTTTCATTCATGGACTAATGATCTCAGAAATAGGTAAATTCCATTCATTGGTTCTTTCCATTTTCCACAACATTTTTAGCTGTCATTTTTCATTGCGCATGATGGTTAATGTCTCATATACTAGCAATAGTACCTTGGTGTGCAATGGGTATGCTGAAGAGCTATGGAAGATGGATTCTTGGAAGATGGATTCTTTTTCTTGCATACATTTATATAGTACACAATGTCAATTTATGAGTCTTAATAAATTGATATTGATTGTGAAACATAGGCTTGATGGATAATTGATAACTTCAAATCAACTACGCATTCAATCAAAGGAAACCTTTGGTTTTCACTATCTTATCTTTGACAATACCCTAGCTAATGGACATTTTGCCTTGAATACTTTTCAGATAAAATGAAAGAAGTCACCCCATGCACACATGTTTAAAGAGATAATTGTTCCTTTCTTTTGGTTTTTTTATAATGTACCATTTTTTTTGTATATATATAAATGATGGACTCTATGTCTAAAGTATGACACAAATTTATTGTTAAGTTTCCTTTTGAAAGAGTGGAATCTCCATTTTTCCTTTCTTTTCCTCCTCGTGGCATCATACTTACCTCGCCATATTTCCATTGGATTTGTTTTTAAAAATTTGATTTTTTGCCGGTGATATTTTACCTAACTTATTAATAAATCATTAAAACTTTAAGAATAAGATAATAAATTAATAAAATAAGCCTTAGTTTAGCTTGAATTGAGAAATGCTAGCTATAATAGTATTAATTTTATTAAGGGTTATCTTTGTAAGGGAGATATATTCTAACTATATATGACGTTTGTATAAATACATTAAAATAAAAAATTATTTAAAATTGAAATCTATTTGAACTATGTATTAGATTGCTTGAGATAAAATTTATTATATATATTAGTAAAAACAACTACGTGGTGTGTGCAAAGCCCAGAGTATCTAATTGACCACTACCGAGGAGCTAGCCTCATCTACCTCAACCACAACCCCATCTTCTTTTCCATAAATCAACTCAGTCCACTAAGTTCCTCATTAGTAGGTTAGTCCAAAAATCACAATAAAAAATAAATTGCATCATCTCCATTGTAATAAATACTATTTCATCATTTTCATATAATTTTTTTCAAAGTAAATCTTTCCTATAATCGTGATAACATCTTAGCATATAAACATAAAAGATGAATCAATCAAAAGAATATCTATCAAATCTAACATATCCTGATAATACAATGACTTAGGCTGAGAAAACATTCGACCTAGTCAATAGAAGTCAATAATATCACCAATAAGTCATAGAAATAGGAGTCTAACAGGTTGGGTTATGACACCAAATTCCATCTTCAAGCACAAGTTTCTCAATGTTTAAGAACTAGCAATTGCACCTTGGTGTGCAATGGGTACGCTGAAGAGATACGGTAGGGAATGTGAAATTTACATAGAATAACAAACATTTTTTTTTATACTTTTACATTATTTAATTTTTTTCATTAAATAATTGTGTAAAGAAAATATTTTGTTTGTCATAAAGCAGTTATTTAATAATAATTCTCTTAAAACATATTTTACCAATCTGAATTTGTTTGTCCATGCTTATGTGTAGTTATGAAATATTCTTGATGGAAATGTGAGAGAGAGAGAGAGAGAGAGAGAGAGAGAGAGAGAGAGAGAGAGAGAGAGAGAGAGAGAGAGAGAGAGAGAGAGAGAGAGAGAGAGAGAGAGAGAGAGAGAGAGAGAGAGAGAGAGAGAGAATATGTACCACATGCCCCCACACACATATATGATCACACTTTTATATAAAATATATATAAAAATATTCTTTGTATATTATATATTATAATAGTACTAATTAATATAATGTATATATGCTAATTGTATCATTAGTTTAGCGTAAACAAATATTTTTGTCTATCATACATATATGAAAAAGTAATATTATTAATATTTTATAAATAATATATATTTTATAATTACTTATTTATATATTATCTATTATAATAATAGTACTAATTAATATAATTTATATATGTTAGTTGTATTATTAGTCCTGTGTAGACAAATATTTTCATTGCAACAAAGAAGCATTAAATAGATGTTGGTAACATTGCATGAGTGGCAAATAAAGACTTTGTGAAAGTTCCAAAAATTTTTAACAGTCTTTGGAAAAGAATCATGTATTTGACTTGTCATTGGACAGTGTGTATTCTGCTAGGTTTCATTTTCTTGAAAAATCTAAAAAATAATCAATATCAAAGATGCCATGAAAATGTTAGTAGATTAGATAAAGTCCTTTATTGTTTATTGTGTGTAGGCACGTAGTCTACATACCAAACATTTGGAGCATTTTCATTTAAACAAGTGGCAACATCCATTGAGCTTGCTTAATATGTTGAACTCACTTAATATCAACATTCCTCAATAGAATTCTTTCCTAGAGTTGATTGTTGGATAGATCATTAGATGGTAGCCATGAAATTATACCACTCAATTTGTTGTTAGTCAAATTAAGGCATCTTTGATGCTGCAACAATAATCTACTTGGTAATTTCTTTAGAGAGATAGTTATGCTCAAGCCGAAGGGATTTCAGAAAGGGTAAATTTACGAGCTCCAGGGGAATGGGCCTAGATAAATTGTTCTTGCCAACAATGAATTAGTGGAGGCTTTTTAGCTCTCCAATTTTTGGGGAAATCCTTCTACTAAATTGGTTTCTATACACATATAAGATGGATAGATTCTTGGCTTTTTTGATTGTAGGAATTGGGCCTTTGTTGTGAATGAGCATTCTAAGAAGATTTGGAGAACCTCATAGATCCCCCTAAAATCTTTTAGCTCAGTTGATTGTCATTAATTAGAGCATACTGTAGACCATTTTAGTCTTCCAAAGATGAAGGTAAGCTTACATTGAAATTGTTTGATGCTATATATTGTGTTTCATACCTTTACTACCATACAAATGACACTCCAGAAAAGAAAACAATGCTTATTCTTTTCTTGGATAAATAGCTATAAGGAAGATGTTTGGAATGTGAAAACTAACTTAGGGTCAGATTATTCCAAGGGCTGGGCACCATTATTATACTCATAAAAATGTGTATCAAGACTAAATTGAGGTAAGATATGTTGAAAGGTTTGACATAATGTAATTTCAAACTTGTGTATATTTTGTGCTTAATATAGTATTTCATGGCTAGAATGTGAGAAAGTGGAAATTCTATAGATTATGGTAGAGTCTTGTGCTAGAGCAGGAGAAGAAACTGGATGATGCAAAAATCCAAAGTTGCAGTGAGAGTTGATCGAGAGAATGACAAATAAATATAGGGTTTCTAATTTTCATTTTGATGAATAAGTTGTGACCTCATTGTTCAATATTCTCTGTAGATTGTGAAAATTTGAGTACGAAAGGCAAATGAAAGGAATCCCCTCTTAACCATATTGGAAATACTTTAACGGACCTATTTAAAATTTTAATTTCTAATGAAAGCCTTATTTTTGCAAGGCATCAACGCAGATAAATGGTAGTGTGTTCGTTTTGTGTTCCAGCTAGTTATTAGATAGAGTCTGATGAGCTCCACCTTATTTAATAAATATGTTTGAAAATTCAATGTTTTGGTTTGGTAGGTGGTTGCTGACTGATTTGTTTCTATATTGTAGCATTGACAAGTAATTTGTTCTTTGCATACTGTTCCAATATCATTCACCATTATTGTATTATTTTGATACCTCTCCCTTGAGCTGGAAACATATGAGTCTAGTGATTTTTGAGCCATCCTATCTTTCTCATCTCAAATAGAGGCAATTGTCTCATCATGATCCACTTCTCCTTCCTACCCTAGCCTCTATAAGATGGAAGAGGAAGATTAATTCACCACTTGTTGAAGCAGTAGTGGATGATTTTACAAAGAAGATTGTGCCAAAGTTTGTAACAGATCTATTGTACTAGTCAATTACTCCCCACCATGAAGTTCTAGAGCACATCAAATTTCCTATAAATGATATATTTGGTGAGATATCCGAGAGGATTAAATGTATCAATCTAATTGATTTATTGAAAATGTGATATATAATTCTTTAGGAAAAATCAAGCTTCCATTGGAAAAGATGTTATGCGTATTATCTCATCTGAAGAAAGGGATGAAAGACTGGAACAATGTTTATTAGCTACTACACCGGAATTGCACCTTGCTTTGATCTCTCTAGAGAATGAGTAGAAGGTAAGAAAAGCAAAGCCTTATGCACTAGTTTTGAATAATGTTTTGCATGTTTTTTAAATGAACTGAGTTCTTTGTAATTTACTTCTTTAGGTTCATAGGTTGATAATGGCTAGAGTAGTGGATTTTCTATTAAGACACTGAGAAGCTTAGTGTCCTCTTGCACGATGCCTCACTCGAGAACTTCTATTGTGAACTATTATGTAGCCAGTTATGAATTTTTCAAGCTTAGGGATAGCTTTAGATAATCCCATACTCCTAGATTATTGACCTTGAAATGAACATAGTACCCTTTTCCAGATCGAACATGCCATCTCAATATCCAAGAATTCAAAAAATGTGCTCGTATAGATGTCATGAATGGACCTTTGAATTGTGGATTGAATTGTTGGCATTAAGAGTAGTTACATTCTAAAGAATCACATCCAAAACACAATTCAATGTGAAGACATACACACCATTCCCTTCAACACCATTGGGAGTCGAGGGATGAATGAGAATGTTGTAGTTACAGGGACTGGAAAAATTTGTCGGTGGCAGATGTTAGCTTGACATTTCAACTAGCCATCTACATAGTGTCGAATGCCATACTTCTCACAACTCTTCACTTGCATCATGTAGATGAGAAAATAATGGATGGCTATATAAGTTCCAATTGTCATCCATGTATTTCATGGAATATGATCTGTTGATTTCAAACATCAGGTAGAGCACTTCAAATAAGGAAACACATTTGACTTAATTAATATTTTAAATCATTGAAACTAAATATATTTATATATTAATTTTTCTAGATTAATGGTTGTACACACTAAAATGTGCACTTCTCTAAATCATTGCTTCCAAGAGAATCCATGGATTGGAAACCTTGAGAAATTGATTTAGAGCTCCCTAGGCATGGAGTCCAAGGGTGTTAGGAATGCTCTCAGCTAGAGCTATTAAGCCAATAACCTTGCTAGTAAACCATGCAATGGGAGATTCAAATGAAGACAAGGGAAAGAATGCCAATATCCTCAAGAATCAAATGAAATGCAATGCAAGCTAGATTAAGATGAATATGAAAGCTAAACTATGGAAATGAAAGAACAATGCAACTAAGCTATGGAAATAAATATGCAAGTATTACAAAGCCTCCTAATTAAGCTTCATGAAGTAATCTAAAGCATAAATGAAACTAAGCTAAATATGAAGCTATGATAATGCAAGAAATGAAACTATGATAGCATGTAGATGCAAAAGCCAAGAATGCTCCAAATCTTCAAAAGCTCCAAAGTGATCTAAAAAACCTCCAGCATAACATTAGCATAAAAAGATTGGGGATCTAGAATGAAGAAGAGAGCTCTCTTTTTATAAGAAATGAGAAGGAATGGACCATGGAGATTAAGAGGCAAAAGATTTAATCAATGGTGGAGCATCAAAGAGGAGCAATCCATGTGCACAAGTATCCTCTAATGAGAAAATAAGAGTTGACTTTTGTGCCCATATAAGACAAAAAATGTTTTTCTTCTTTTTATAAAATAAGAATGATGCTTTATTTGTGTAACTTAGGATAAGAGGAAAAGTGGGGGGCTTTTTATTTAATTAAAAGAGGAGATTCCTTTTAATTAAATAAAGACATAGGATAAGATGGTTAGCCCATAGAAAATAATCGAATAAATGATAGAACCAGGATTTGATCAAGAATAAGCAATTGATGATTTAGCAAAAGGGGCTAATAGTCTAGATGACCATTTTTAGGTGTATACATTTTCCCCTCTTTGACTAATGTGTGATCGATCTGGGAATACATTACGTCAAAGAATAGATCAGCCAAGAAAGAAAGCAATAGTGATCTAACTCCAAAGAATGAAGTGTAGAGAGATAGAAAATCCTGCATGATCAGCCTAGTAGCAACAGTACTGAACACTTAGGAAAGAGATGGATAGTATTAGAACTCGAGATGAGAACTAACATGTCAAGCGCAAAGATAGATCGATCAGAGCAAATGGAATGGTCAAGCATATGCTCTAGAGAATAGCCAATAGAATATGATGTGTCTACCCCCTTGGGATCAAAAGAGAAATTAGGTAGAGGGAATGTAGAAGCAAGAGAAACATGATCAAATCACTAGAAATCATAATTGAAGAGATGAAGAATGACAAAATAACCATCAAGCAGTGAAGATATGCCCCAGTTAAGACTTCAGAGAGATGAAAATGAAGGAGATGAATGAAAGACTAGAATGTTGAGAGAGATGGGGATGAAGAAATGAAGATGCCCCAGGGAAGATCGAAGGATCAAGCCTCAAATGGGACAGTCAATTGCACAAAAGAAGGGAAAAAAAGAAATTTGATGATCAAGGTGAACTCAAATTTTAGTTTCGATCCCAAAATGAATAGAAAATGATGTGATATGAAAGAAAAGAAGTGAAAGACATGATCAGGAAGAAGTGAAAGGTGAGCGCAGTTGACCGATAGGTCCACGAAAGATGAAAAGGAGAGCTCTCTCCATATTCAAGATGCAAAACTAAACTAACATGAACCTAAAAATGAAAGCTACATGAAAAGTGGTTTACTTGCAAGGTCAGAAAGCTAATAGACATCTAATATTCATCATCGAGCGTTATTGGTAGCATTGCAAGATCATACAATACACACTAGCATAACTATGTGGATCTTAATATGATCTATATTAGATAAAAATGTGGAAATCCCACCTAGGAATCAAAGACATGTAGGTCAAGATGACTAGTGCAGTGAGATTACCTAAGTTTAATATAGCAAGATTATACTCGCATTGAGACACAAGGAAAGTCAAGATGACTATAAGCATGCACTTGCGAAAAATAATCAAGGATAATACATTGTAGATCCTAGTGTCAAGTGGAACAAGCATAAATGCTAATGATAGTGAGGACCAAAAAAATATACCCACAAGTAGAAAGAAAATAAAACATGTTCTCATGCCCCAGTCTTCTAGCTTGGCATCATCGAAAACTATTAGGGAGAGAACACTCAGCAAAGAAATCATCATAGATAGCACACAAAGAAATAAAGAAAATGTAAGCAAGTCAAGTGTTTAAGTGCGCATGTGTAGGTCATAAGTCAAACTTTGAGTATCGCATTTGCTAGTGGGAGATATTGCATTATTCGAGACTGCGAATAGGATATCTAATAAGTGTTAAGAAACACTCGACACTGGGGTAGTGTTGAAAAACACAATTGGGGTGGTGTTGAAAACACTGTTGGAACCAAGTTGTCCAAGAAACTTGAACGCACAAAGAGACCCAAGATAAGATAGAACAACATATGCCCCCTAGACTAAGACAAGAGTCAATTCTAGGCTAGGAGAGGCAAAGCAAAAAGTGGAGCGAAGGAGCACCACATAAGACTGATAGACATAGGTGCAAGGGTCTCAAGCAGTGCCTATTTCCAAGTTTTCACCACTTGATAGATTTTTTCAGGACTTTTTTCAATTTTTTTGTATTTTTGCTACCAAGGTGCCTATTTCCAGGTTTTCACCAAGGCACTTTTTCTATTTTTTTGAATTTTTTGATTTTTTTGGTGAGACATGAAAGCGCCTATTGCTAGGTTTTCACTAGGATGCCCCACGGTGGGTGCTAGAAATGTACACACTAAAATGTGCACTTCTCTAAATCATTACTTCCAAGAGAATCCATGGATTGGAAACCTTGAGAAATCAATTTAGAGCTCCTTAGGCATAGAGTGCAAGGGTGTTAAGAATGCTCTCAGCTAGAGCTATTAAGCCAATAACCTTGCTAGTAAACCATGGAATGAGAGATTCAAATGAAGACAAGGGCAAGAATGCCAATATCCTCAAGAATAAAATGAAATGCAATGCAAACTAGATTAAGATGAATATGCAAGCTAAACTATGGAAATGAAAGAACAATGCAACTAAGCTATGGAAAGAAATATGCAAGTATTACAAAGCCTCCTAATTAAGCTACATGAAGTAATCTAAAACATAAAGGAAACTAAGCTAAATATGAAGCTATGGATGCTATGATAATGCAAGAAATGAAACTATGATAGCATGTAGATGCAAAAGCCAAGAATGCTCAAAATCTTGAAAAGCTCCAAAGTGACCTAGAAAATCTGCAGCATAACATTAGCATAAAAATATTGGGGATCTAGAATGAAGAAGAGAGCTATCCTTTTATAAGAAATGAGAAGGAATGGACCATGGAGATTAAGAGGAAAAATATTTAATAAATGGTGGAGCATCAAAGAGGAGAAATCCATATGCACAAGTATCCTCCAATGAGAAAATAAGAGTTGACTTTTGTGCCCATATAAGACAAAAAGTGTTTTTCTTCTTTTTATAAAATAAGAATGATACTTTATTTGTGCAACTTAGGATAAGAGGAAAATTGGGGGGCTTTTTATTTAATTAAAAGAGGAGGAGATTCCTTTTAATTAAATAAAGACATAGGATAAGATGGTTAGCCCATAGAAAATAATCGAATAAATGATAGAACTAGGATTTGATCAAGAATAAGGAATTGATGATTTAGCAAAAGGGGCTAATAGTCTAGATGACCATTTATAGGTGTATACAATGGTAAGTGATAATTAATATCAGATACAAACAATAATATTTCTTTGTAAAGAAGTCAATGTTAAATATAGTTGATAGTATTTAATATGAATGAAATTTTCTTAATATACAAGTGAAAAATATATGAAAAAAATACTATAATAGAAGTTCACATTTTATAAGTAGTATAAAGTATTACCAATATCCTAATAAGTTGATTTATAAAAAAATTAGAAGGGGAGATATGGAAAAATTACATAAATAGGGAAAATCTCAATAACCTCATTTAACAATTTAAAGGAGGGTCTCTAGAAATGGAGGATGGGAATCAAATTTCTAATCACCCACATTAAGAATGATATCTTGGTTTTAGGAGAAATGATTGCAATTGCACATGGATTAATATTAATTTTACTCTCAAATATAAGACACTATTGAGAAATGATCGATTTATCAATTTATATAAGCATTATCCAAAGATTTTTAAGATTCTAAGTCACAAATTTTTTTACTACAAATGATATTTTACCAACCTCATCATGGCATTACAACAACACATGATTTATGGATGTTAAAAATATCTGAATGGCAAGAACAGGAGCGGGAGGTTTTTTGAATTTGGGAGTAGGCATGAAACTTGGTTCGCAAGCTTGGGGTGCTTCATAGGATGCTTGTAATTATGGAATTTAGGTAGATCAGGACACTGAAGATCCATAAAAAGTGGATGGGGCCCCACGTGACAAACAAAAAGATCCTAGAAAAGGCAATGTGGGGTGGAAGGGATTTCTAGCATTCATTCCCATCCAGCCTCAGACATGGGGACCCAGTCACGTGATTAGGAAGGGAAAGCTTTAAACTGCCGATGGTTAATACTATTTCAGGTAAAGCCCACATGCAAGTCTTTGTTTCCAATAATAAAGGACATATCTGATAAGGAAAAAGGTAAATACGCTATTGAGATACTGGATGAATTGGTTGACCACAATATTGCTACCATGGCTATCACTCTAGTTGGAAAATTTGTTGGGTTGAGGCCAAATATTGACATAGTAAGGGCTTTTGCTAAGAAAAGATGGGACTTGAAGGGTCAAGTTTAAATCACTGCTATGGTGAAATTTTTTCTATGTTTTGAATTTTCCTGCTATGAGTGTCTAGCCAAAATCTTATGTGATGGTACATGGACCATAGATAAATCCTATTTGGCATTGAAAAAATGGTCTCCTAAACTAGATCTAAATGATTCTTTCTTTGTTAAATCCCTTGTGTAGGTAAGATTACCATAACTTTCCTTGGAATACTGGTATGAAGATGTCTTTGATGGAATAGCTAAATATTTTAGAGAAATGTTATTGATAGACCCTATGATGGTGGCAAGGAGTGTCTCACTTATACCAGGATCTATATATACATGGAAGAGGGTAAGGATATACCAGAGACCATAGAGATTCACTCAAAACTAGGTAAAAAAGTGTAGAAATTGGATTATAAAAGTGTGCCTTTTTCCTATTTTCAATTCAAGAAAAGTGGACACTACAGAAAATCATGTTCGGTGCTCTTGGTGCTAGAGAAAGAAAAGAAATCTCATAAGGCCCTAAGGAAAGCTGGAAACACCAATGATCAGGAACTAGCGGGCCTAACAAGGGAGAAAAATCCAAAGCCCCAAGGGCGTTTCAAGGGTAACATCCAAAGATTTTGGAAGAAAAAGGATTCAACTAAGGAGAGCCCAGAAATATTTAAAAACCAAGAGGGTATGGAATAAAATAACAATAAAGACTCTAGGAGATCATCAGGCTTCAGAATGAATGTTTAGTGGATAAGGAGGAATTTCTTCTTCTAGATGGGATTGATAAGGTAATAGAATTTCATATCCTATATGATGACTCCGGAGAGGTCAATGCTAGGGAAGAAAGAAGATTGGCTGAAGGTGAGAATTCTTGCCCAAGGACAGTCCAACTTTCCTTTGTCTTGGATTCCCTCGAACCTTCTTTGAAGGATGGGCTTTCCAATCCTAAGTAGTACATGCAAAGAGACATTTTCTCAAAATAATCGAACCCTAATCATAGCTCAGAGTGTGCACCTCCCACATAGGTACTCAAGATGGAAGTAATGCTAAAATCAGCTTCCTTGGGGAATTTCACAAAAATAGAAGAGCTCTTTGAGAAATATAAAGAAGGGGAGGAGGGAGAGTGGAGTAAGGTCTAGAAGAATAATAAATATAGTAGTAGGGATCCTTCCCTAGTCTCCCCAGTAGCAAAAAAATATATAAATAAGGCTGATGTAGGGGCCAAATCAAAAACTCCAAGGAGAAAGAAAGCTAGCCAGATCCGGCAAGAAGAAGTCAGTAAGAATATAGTGGATGGAACCCAAAAGACTAACCAGGAAGCCTGTACATCTAAAAAGAAATGAAAATCATCTCTTGGAATATTTGTGGGCTAAATGGTTCACATAACTAGGATGTTATAAGGCATATGATTAGGGATCATAGACCAAATATTATGTTATTCCATGAAACCAAGATGAAGAAGGATAAGCTTGAGGGTATTAGATTTTGTAAATCTATGGAAATAAGTTCTTCTATCTCTGAAGGAGCTTCAATAGGTCTAATGAATATGTGGAACTCCTTTCAACTTAATACTTAAGTCATCCATTAATAAGGTAATATGCTTCTCATAAATTTTACAAGATTAAAAGATAATGAAAGCTGGTATATTATGAATATTTATGCTCTTAATTTCAAAAAAGGAAGAAGATCTTATTGGAAAAAAGTTAAAAGCATTGTTTGTGGGTGGATTATCATGGGGGAATTTAATACCCCCCTCAAAGAAGGGGAAAAATAGAGTGGTTTTTCCCCTGATTTGGAAAGAAGGAAAGATCTCATGGACTTCATCAATGACAAATCCCTCTTAGATGTGGAACTACAGGGTGCTAGCTTCACCTGGTCGAATAGGAGAATTGGGTGGGAATGCATTCAATTCTGGCTAGACGGTGCTTTTATCACTTTTGATTCACTAAATTTTTACAATTGTAATTTATCTTCTTTGTTGAGGATTGGCTTAGATCGCTCTCTCATATCTCTTTCTCTAGATTTGATCGATATGAAAGGAGTTTCCCCTTAAGATTTGAGAAGATGTGGACAACCCACCCAAATATGATAATTAAAATAAAAGATTGGTGGAACATATTAAATTTTATACCAAACAATGGAACAAGGATGAATTTGGTAATATCTTCTCCTCTAAAGACAAGTCTATCACTAATCTTAAACTTATTCAAGAAGAAATCTAGAGAAAAGGGTATGATGAGAATAGGCTGCTTAAGGAGAAATTTCTATTGTCTAAGTATCATAATATTATAGGGAAGGAGGAGATTTACTGGAATCAGAGATCCAAATCAATTTGGTTAAGGGAAGGAGATCAAAAAACTTAGCTCTTTCACTTATCCATTCTGAAACACTGAGCTAACAACAAAATTAGTTATATAAAGAGAGGAGACCAACTGTTGGAGGAGGAAAAGGACATAGCTAATGAAGTTGTCACTTTTTTCTCTTCTCTCCTATCCAAAGTTCATGAGCTATCGGAGGGGGATCAGGATACTCTTGTTGACAACATTCCTAAAATCATCTCTGAAGATCAAAAAAAATATTATGTGCTATTTGGAACATGGATGAAGTTAAAAAAGCTTTGGAATCTCTCCTTGGCGATAAAGCCCCAAGTCCAGATGGCTTTTTGATGTTTTCTTTCATATTTTCTGGGAAGTGGTTAAATTTGATGTGGTTAAAGTAGTGTAGGAATTATTTGAATAGAAGAACATCCTCAAAGAACTTAATGCTACTTTCATTGTTATTATCCCTAAAGTCCCAGGAGTGGACTCGATCAAGGTTTTTAGATCTATTAGTCTATGTAACTCCTACAAGATAATCTCTAAAGTCATCACAACTAGAATTCTTAATGTGCTCCCTTCTATTATAGCTCACCAGTAGTCTAGGTTCATTCCTAGAAGAAAAATTCTTGATTCTATTATGGCAATTCATGAAGTGATCCATTCCTTAGATGATGGAAAAGGGAAGGTTTCCTTCTCAAGATTTACTTGTCCAAGGCTTATGATCAATTTGATAAGAAGTTCCTATTCAGGGTTCTTGGACCCCTTAGGTTCCACTCCTTTGGTGGTTTTGGTCAATGGATCCCCATTGACTTTTTTCAAATCTTCTAGGGGTTTGAGAAAAGGGGGCCCCCTTTCCCCCATTCTCTTCATTTTCTTGTTAAATGTCTTGAAAGACTTATCTCTATCACTAGGATCTCAGGGGCTATGAAAGGTATCAAGTCATCTTCTGGAACCAATGTATTTCCCCACTAGAAGTTCATGGATGACACCATTTTAGGTGGGGAGGCTTTAGTGGGTGAAGCCAGAGTGGTGAAGAACTTGCTCAATTCCTATACTAGAGCTATAGGTCAATCCATTAATTGGACTAAAATCTCTATCTTCTTTAGAAACACTCTTGAAGAGAGACAAAGGAGAATTGTGGATATTCTGGGATACATCATTGATTCTCTTCCTTCTAATTATTTGGGACTTCCTTTAGGCGTTAAATCCCCTAAGGCTTTCTAGAACAAAATGATTGATATATTCAATAGGAAGTTGGCTGGCTAGAAAGGGGTTACTCTTAGCTTTGTAGGAAAAATCCAACTAGTTAAATCTACCCTTCAAAATATTCCAACATATTATTTAAGCATCTTCTCTATACCGACTAAAGAAGCAGAGGTGATAGAAAGAATTCAAAGAATATTTCTTTGGTCAAGGATTGAAGATCATAAGAGACTCCCTTTTATTGCTTGGGACAAAGTTTGTCTTCCTAAAAGAGATGGAGGATTAGGGATAAGGAGGATCAGACCTTTAAATAAACCTCTCTAAGAAAAACATATATGGTGCATTTTCAATAGCAAGGGGGAATGGCGTGACACTTTTGAAGATAAGTATCTTTTTAAAAACTCCATTAACCATTTATTTGGTGCAAATGATATTCCAAAAGGTTCTTATATTTGGAATAACTTTCTCAATGCTAAGGATATTTCTATATCTAAGGCTAAATAGAAAATTGGGAGTGATCAATCTATTAACTTCTGGAATGATAATTGGCTTCAATTAGGACCCTTGAGGGACTATGAGCCTTTCATAAATTTTATGGAGAAGTGTATCCAAGAATATGGTTCCCAGGTCTATAATTGTAGAGTGGGTAATGCCTAGGTGAACCTTCCCTCTATTTATCAGGACCTAATTTCTCTTTTGATTGTCCTTAATGTAGTTTCCCTATCCCCATCTCAGGATGCTCTTATTTGTGAAGGCTTTCTTGGTTTTTTCTATTGGAAAGTTGTCTATACTAAAGTATATGACTAGATATAGTGTTTTCATTATGGAAACAAAGTCATATAGTAGTTTGGAGTCAGCGCACTAAGTGTAAAGATCAGAATTCAGTTAAGTGTTGAAGACTAGACAACATACAGAGCACCGAAGACTCAGAACATCAGTGCACGTGTGTATGGATGAATTATGGTATACACCCTAGAAGTCAAGGTTGTTAGACTATACTTATGCTTAGTCTATGAGTGCACAAGTAGATGTGCAAAGATGTGAAAGTTACAGTCAGTTGAAGTTGCAAAGCCAGTGTGTACCAGTAGAGAATAGAGCATGGAGCTGATAGTGACTATTTTGGTTTGTGATTATAAATTAATGTTGCAAAGGATATGCACCCATTGTATTTAGGTTTTCAACATATGTACATGTATAATTGTAAGCATGCTTAAGATAATTCATTTGGAAGTCTTGTTTGTAATTAGTTATAGGGCCGACTTAATTGTATAATTGGTATGAGCACATAAATATAAGGTGCACCCATTGTATTTAGTATGGAAGTAGAAAGAGATTTGTGATAAGTAGAGTAGAGGTATGAAAAGTGACCATAAGATGTATTAGAGATTTGCTAGAGGGTAAAGAATCAGCACACCAAAGGAGCTGATCTAACAAGAAGTGTCACAGTGAACAGTTCACCTGTAGATATAGTGTGTATCTGAATTAGAAGGTTGTAGCCTTCACCATTTGAGCAGTGAGCTCTAGGATAGTGAGTCCACTCCCCTAATAGGGATCATTATAAAAGAATCCTAATAGGGTCTAACCCTTAACAAGGTCTACTATACTAAAAGCATTGTAAAGCTCCTCCTAACAGGGTAAAGGATCTTCTAGAACAAGGATCACAAAACACTAGTGCAAATTATTAGTGGGTATCAAGTCCCACTGGGGATTTACGTATTTGGGTTTCCCCATAACCATATTAGTGTCATGTGTTGATTTCATGTTTCATGTTTATGTGAATGTTTAATTCAATACTTAAGCATTTATAATTTAGTATTCAGATTAAAGGGAAAAGTTAAAATATAGTGAACATTGATTAACCCCCCCTCCCAGTGTTCCCATTCCTAACAATTGGTATCAGATCACTGGTCCTTAGAAAATAATTTGAGCCACTTGAGGAGATCATAGACAAAGCAGATATGAAATAGTTGAAGAAAAATCTTGAAGCCGCTCTTGAAGACTTGGACAATTTAGAAAGAGAAATTGAGGAACTAAAAGAAAAAGTCAGTGATGCTCAATTAGTTATCAAAAGACTAAGAAATGATTTGAAATGATGCTCTAATAGTGAACTTGAAGAAAAAGTCAAGAATTTGACTGAAGAAAATGCATCCTTGTTAAGTCAGCTTGAATAATTTGATGAAAAACTGATGAACAATCAAAATGTCTATAATGAACAAGTCAAGGAGAACCTTCAACTGAATGAAGAACTAAGGGAAGCTAACTTAGAAATCTTGGATCTAAGGAATTTCAAAGAAAGATTGGAGTCTAAATTAAAAGAAGCAAAGAATCATATTGATAAATTACACACCAGTGCTAAGTTGGTAGAATCACAGTTGTATGCAAGAAGAATCAAAGGAGACACTAGCTATATTGGATAAAGTGAAGCACAAAATTAGATTGACAGTATGTGAGCAAGAAAGGAGTCATAAAAGAACTCTATTGATGATGAGAAGACTGAAGATCAAACCAAAGACAATGGTCCTCCTAGGAATGAACACAAGCAAGTAGAACACACTTGTTTTGCTATTAACAACCATGGACACATGGCAAGAAACTATATAGAGGTAAAACCTTTTAATGGATATTGTTATTCATGCAATAGATTTGGTCATACAACTATGAATTACAAGACTAGTAAGAAGAGCAGAACTTAACAAGGTCAAAGAAATCAGAATCAGACAAATGTTAGAAGTTCTTAGAATGTTACATGTCAGATATGTAACTATAATAGTCACTTAGCCAGAACATGTAGAATGGTGACTCATGTCAATGCACCAAGGAATAATAGACCTCCAGTGATTTGTCACACCTATAACAAGGCTAGACATATCTCAAAGTTATGTAGATCAAGGACACAAGGTTAAGAAAGCCCTAAAAAGACCAAAGAATCAGTTTTGGATCCTAAAGCAGAAGTCAATTTTGTGAAGGCCTCAAAAGATGTGAGCTTGATTTGGTAAGAAGGAAATAAGGACAATGTTGTTGAGAATGTATTGGATTCATCCCAAGTGGACGTACCCTCTACATCTGCATAAATGGCCCTCAGGGTCATAGGGGGAGCTAATTTAGCTCTAGACCCCTGTGTGGCTGGTATACTCATCCTTAGAGTATGCATGTTTGGAATTAAGCTATTGGAGTGTATAGGAACCTTTGTGCAAGAGCGCACATGCTGATTGTTAGCGAAACTCAAGTTTGGAAATTTGAAGTGACAGCCTGGTTTACGCAAGTTGCATTAATGGAAAATTTCTTACTTTAAGTACACAAAAAGTTGTATGTTCACTCATTGCATTCATATTCATAGTGATTAGAGAGAAGATTAAGCCTTGGAAGTTGTTGTGAAGATTTGAAGATTAAATTATTAGTGTTTGTAGTGCATTTGATTGGTTGCAAGAAACCCTAGCTCATTGTGCTGATTCGAAAGATGTCAGAACATCTCAGAGTTCATTTGGAAAGAGAATATCAAGTAAGTCATGGCCACTCCTATTGTTTTTGATGTTTCTAAGAAGAAGAGGTATTTTTTCAAGAGGCACCCATTTAAATCAACCCTAGATGATTTAGAGGGAGCATTCTCCCACATGCCAATGGGCGTCATGCATGTAGAAGACATAAGGGCTCAGATCTATTGTAAGAAGGAACTTGTTGGACTAGATAGGTTAAGGGCACACATGGACACAATGTTGAAACCAGACAAAATGTTCATAGATCGATACACCAAATGGAATGATCAGCCCATTATTGAATATGCCACGTCATATGAATTCTATGAAACTGAATGGATAAAGATATTACTAAGAAGAATCCGTGATGATTTCTTTTGGATTGGAGATGTACTAGTAAGAATCATAGGAGACTTAGTTCATGAGATGATAGGCCTTTCTAAGATGGGTGCCATCCTTCCTGTGGGTAAGGATGTTAGGAAAATGGTGGAGAAAGTGTGTAAATATAGAAGTGATAAGTGCGGCATGACCATTGATCCTATAGAGAAACCAGACATCAAATTGATGTCAATGATACTGGGTTACATGTTTCATCACACCAGCAGGGTGAATAGTGTGTCTGCGTGCACTATTCTAGCAGTTATCAGGCTTGTGCAAGATGATGGAGAATTCAACTTGTGTGAGATCTTGTGCATATAGTTGATAGATAACATCAAGGCCATCAAACATGATAAGACTAAGGTATTTAGGTTTGGGTCCCTAATCATCTATATGTACCTTCATATAGTTGGTAAAGTGTCAGACTTGTATCTAGACAAGTCCATTCCTACCATGCCACAGATAACAAACAAGGCATCCAGAGAAAGCACACTAAGAGATTTCATCAGTTTGGAATTGGAGACCTTTAGAGAAAGGATGTAGATAAGGTACATGATTCCTGAGAGTATTGTAGAGAAGTATAAGGATACAATATGCTTCATGGTAGAGATTGATACTACATGTATGGAAGCTGTGGAACCTAGAACTAAGTGGATTCATCCACTTGGGTATGAGGTTAAAGAAAACATTCTTGAAGCTTATGCATAGGTATTTCTATCAGCCCCTAAGGATGACAATGAACCTAGGTGGGGAACCTATAAATAGAAAACTTGAGAAGTTGATGCTAAGCTAAATAGTGCTGCAACAAAAAGAAAGGTTGCAAAGGTCACATTAGGGATCCTAAGAATACATGGTGTATCACAAGAAGACCTTGATAAAGCAAGGGATGAGAAGATTTCCATAGAATTGAAGAGTGCAGTAGAAGAATAAGTAGATCCCAAGATGAAAAAGATAAAAATTGAAAAAGATGACAGTCAGAAGGATAAAGAAGACATTACTCCTTTTTCACCCAAAGATACTCCTCCAGAGTATAAGCCTTTATTCAAGAGGAAGAAAGAAGCTAGCACCAGTCATCCATCCTCATGAGCATTAAGGAGCAAGAAAAAAACTCATGCATCTCCTTAGGAAGGATTCAGATCTTAAAGTTTTCAATGCAAGAATTGTTGATGAGGGTAGAATTGATAAAGCGGAGAAATATTATGAATCTTATAGTTAGATTGACAAATCTAAAATTCATAATATGATTATCAAGCATATGATAAAGTTCAAGAAGATAGTTCTTGAATTGAAAATAGAAATTCCAAATAATGTATGGGACATTTTAGAACACCTAAAGAGACAAGCCAATGAGGAAGATCAAAGAATAAGAGAAAAAGTATTAGAAGATACTATGTCTGTATGTTCTAAAGAAGAAGTGGAACTAATATTGAATTTTGTGAAGCCACACCTAAGGACTAAGATGAGGACTCTTCACATAATGAATAAAGACTATGAATTGATTGTGAAGGAAATAGAGAAGGCCTTTGAAAAGGTGTTATTGGAGCAACGGATAAAACCACCTACTGCACCCATCACTCATGCACCCATCACTCATGCACCCATCAGAGAAGATAAAGTGGTAGAGCCCACTAATGTACCAATGACAAGTCCTTAGGACTCATGGCCCATAGAAGAAACTCAAACAGAAGCAGATTAGTCTACACCCATGATAGAATTACCCAAAGATAGCACAATTATCATAGATAATGTGGAAATAGCCATGGCGGCTACTGATAAGGAGTTAGAAAAGTTTGAGGAAGCATTTGTCAGCACTAAGGAAGCTAAAAACCTATGTAGTGGTACACCTCTCATTTAGAAAGAAGAAGTAATCATAGAAGATATATCCGATGAGAAAGAAGAAGAAAAGAAAGGAGTAGAGGTAGAAAAGAAAGATGAATCTTTTGTTTATTTGGTCAAGGTGAAGCAAGAAGTGGTGATGGAAAAAAATGCCATCACTCCCTCAGCATTTTTGTTAAGTTTTAGACTTGACACTAGAATTTTGGTCTCCTAGAAGGAACAAGACTTGATTAAGTTTAGCATACTAGCAATGGAGAAGGATAATGAGAAGCAAGTAATGAGAAATCATCTCCTTGTGGAATTAGTAAATATTTTGAATATTTTTCTGCTAGAGGATAAGAAGATGGTAAATGTACATTCAGTTGATGATGTGAGCATAGTCATCTCTCAGTTCAAAGTCAATTTTTCAAGCCTAGAAAAATCTGCAGCCATAGTGACAGAGGAGAATTACTTAAAGAAGAGACTCAATGAATAGATGAGTAATTTTGCAGATCAAGGAAGGAAAGTCATTGCAAAATCCATGGATCAAGATAAGCTCACTAATGCTCATCTTAAGAAGATAAAAAATGCAGAGGAAATGATTGAGAAGGTGAAGATTTTAGTGCTAGACACATCCACTAATGTAAACATGTGTAACAATGTCTATCAAGGTTAGTTGGACATAAATGAGAAGGCATAAAAAGAAATGGAGAAGATACGGTCTAGACAGACTTAGTTGTGGAATGCTCTTGTGCCCTCACTAGACATTCTCAGTTAGAACATGAAGGAGATTGATGCGACTATGATAACCTATGATCAAGGTCCAAGCATAGAATTGGAGAAGATAGAGAAGCTTCAATATGCATTATGTGCCCATCTACAGATAGTCAATTCATAGATAACCTTTTGGAAGAAGGAGATCCAGAATCTCAAGATTGCATATCTAGATGTTTTCCCTTAGTAAGTGTATGTAGATAAAGTTTTTGATGCACCTTTTTTGTTAATGTCAAAGGCGGAGTTGTATAGAATATGGAGTATATATATGTATAGGAGATATAGGATTATGTATAGAAGATATATAGAAGACAAAATTTTTTGTATTAAGGGACACTTAGCAACTTGGCTATATTCCTTTGTTTCCATCAATGACAAAGGGGGAGATTGTTGGCAAGTTGTCTATACCAAAGTATATGACTAGATATAGTGTTGTCATTATGGAAATGAAGTCATATAGTAGTTTGGAGTCAGTGCACTAAGTGTAAAGATCAGAATTCAGTTAGGTGTTGAAGATTGGACAACATACAAAGCACCAGAGACTCAGAACATCAGCACGCATGTATATGGATGAACTATGGTATGCGCCCTAGAATTTAAGGTTGTTAGAATATACTTATGCTTAGTCTATGAGCGTACAAGTAGATATGCAAAGATGTGAAAGTTATAGTCAGTTGAAGTTGCACATCCAGTGCATACCAGTAGAGAACAGAGCATGGAGCTAATAGTGACTATTTTGGTTTGCGATTATAAATTAATGTTGTAAAGGCTATGCACCCATTGTATTTAGGTTGCCGACATATGTACATGTATAATTGTAAACATGCTTAAGACAATTCATTTGGAAGCATTGTTTGTAATTAGTTATAGGGCCGACCTAATTGTAAAATTGGTATGAGCACATAAATATAAGGTGTGCCCATTGTATTCAGTATGGAAGTAGAAAGAGAGTTGTTATAAGAAAATTAGAGGTATGTGAAGTGAGCATAAGATGTATTAGAGCTTTGCTAGAGGTCAAAGCATCAGTGCACCAAAGGAACTAATTTGATAAGTAGTGTCATAGTGAATAGTTCACCTGTAGATATAGTGTGTATCTGAATCAAAAGGTTGTAGCCTTCACCATTTGAGCAGTGAGCTCTAGGATAGTGAGTCCACTCCCCTAATAGGGATCATTGTAAAAGACTCCTAATAGGGTTTGAACCGTAACAAGATCTACTGTACTAAAAGCATTGTAAAACTACTCCTAACAGGGTAAAGGATCTTCTAACAAGGATCACAAAACACTAGTGCAAATTATTAGTGGGTATCAAGTCTCACCGTGGTTTTTACCTATTTGGGTTTCCCCGTAACCATATTAGTGTCATGTGTTGATTTCATGTTTCATGTTTATGTGAATGTTTAATTCAGTACTTAAGCATTTATAATTTAGTATTCAGATTAAAGGGAAAAGTTAAAATACAGTAAACACTGATTCACCCCACCCTCTTAGTGTTCCCATTCCTAACAATTTCTACCTATTATTTTTAGATGTATTAGGAATCCATACCTATTTGGTCTAATGCCTATTTTCCTAACCTTATTCCCAAATTTAATGTCTTCTACTGGCTTTTTCTCTAGAACTGCATCCTCACTCTTGATAATTTTATTGAGTTTTCTAGATCCACAATAGGTGTGTGTCGTGTAGATGCCAAGATGAGTCTGTGGATCACCTTTTTATCTATTGCCCTTATGTCAAAAATATTTGGTAGTTTCTCCTTTCTACTCTTGGGTTGTCCTCGTGCTTTCCCTCATCTTTTCTAGACCTTTTTACTCAATGGGCCCTTCCTTTTACGAAGACTGATTCTCACAAATTATGATCTTGGGTTCTCCTACATCTGTATTCGAGATTTTGGAAAGACCATAACAATTGTATTTTCTACGGTTGTTGTGCTCCTCCAAAAAAATCTTTGAAAAGATCTACCATGTTTTACAAGAAAAAATTATTTTCTATGGCAGAACTAGCCTTTTTGCAAGTAAAGACCAGAATGATGACCCTAATAAGAGTATAAATAAAAGATAGAATTATGCCTAGATCTTTCCCCTAGAAGGTTGGTCTAAGGCTAACTTTCATGGTGCAGCCAAGGGAAATCCAAGAAAGGTGGGAAATGGTGGAGTGATCATAAATTTATATGGTATTGGGACTGCTACTATCACTCTCCCTCTTAGCACTCAAACTAACCACTATGTTGAAGCTATCGCTACCCTCCAAGTAACTAAACTTTTCCTTGATACTAGTGTGAAAAAGATTTCACTTGAAGGAGATTCAAAGAATATTATAATTTTTAAAAAATCTAACCATCCCCCTTCATGAATAATATAAAATATGATTGAACAAACATGCACTCTCTTAAACTCATTTGATAAGGTACACATATAAGACATGTATAGGGAAGCCAATCAAGTTGCTGAATAGTTTGACAACTTGGCTGTTAAAAATGACATAATGATTAGATGGAAACACCATGAAGATTTACCTCATGAGGTGAAGGATTTAGTCAAACGAGAGAGATATCAAGGAAAGGAGGGAATCATAAAGTGAAATTATGAATCTTAATGTTTCTTATTGGATGTGCTAGCCCATAAATGGCAAGTACCAGATTGATAGGAAGATCAATTACTACGTGTCCCTCTCACATGCTTTATGGGTGTTCATTCCCAAAGTTAATATCTACCTTTTAAGGTAAAATAGAAGAAAGATTTGGAATACCTTGGCAAAAAAGAATAAGTATAGCTACAATTTGTTAAACCAAAGAGTTTGTTTGAACTAAATTTGTACGATGGGAGGTAAAAGACATGTAATGGAGACCATGAATGATGATGGGTAATGGAGGAGAGGAACCAAGTTCTGGAATACTCTAAAAAAAGGGGAAGCAAGCGAACGGTGACCAAAATTCTTGTGAAAATCTAGAATAAGTGTTGCAAGGTGATAGATGGGAAGATTTTCATTGTCACAGAGGTGGTCATTTTGAATGTCGCTGGCATTCTCATTGTGGGTAAGAAATTTTACAAGGAACGAAAAATCTCAAACTTTGCAGTCAATGATTTTGTGAGGGATGAGGATGAGAAGAAAGCCATCATAAAAGTGAGCACTCACTACCAACTTGAAGGGATTAAAATGTTGTGGAGATTTGTCCCGAGAGCTCTTATCTCTTATGTGACGCTAGACACTAGGTTTGACAGGATAAGAAAATATCATTTCCTTCTTCTAAATCACCTTATAAATTCTATGAAGGTATCCATCCCTTTCTACTTGTTTTCTTCTATTAATGAAAAATTAATTGGTATAGGAATAAGGATATTGCTAACCCTACATTTCATGAAGGATTATTACTTTTGATTTATGAATATTTCAAAGCTCAAATCTTGGGGAAGGAAATTGTTGCTAATGAGGGGAGAGAGAGAGAGGATGTTTTTGGTTCTAATTATGTCCCCTCAGATACTAAAGATAGTTTGGGTTTGCACTCGAAGGACCAGGAGTATGGTGTGATAAAAAAGTAGAAGCAGGGTTATTCCTCCAAGAAGAGAACTAGTAGCTCTATTAGAAAAGAAACACCCCACAAAAAATAGGAAAAAATATTATTTCTCCAGAAGAGGATTATAATGAAAATGAGGAATGGATGAATATGGATGATAAGGAGGAAATTTCTAGTTGAAATGATAAGAGGAAAAGGGAACTAGCTACGATGAACAAAAAATTAAGTTCAGGGGTGAAAGCTCTCACCGGTTGTCTCCCGAGGAAAGGGCTATGAGTAAAAAAACCCCTTCTAGTTTTTATGAGAAGATCCAAGATTCTAATCTAGATGATCTTGAAGACTACCAGGGAGGATCTTCTACCCAGTCTCCTAATCCCCACTACTCAACAAAAGATAAGGACCAGATCAACAAGGAGTATTGTAAAAATGATTTTGTCAAAGGAAAAAAAGTTTGGCATAACTTCAATGTAAATATAGTAAAGATGGGGATTATTAGGGAAGCCATTAATCTGAAAGTTCTTGAGGGTGAGGATGGTGGGTGATGAGTCTAGTTTATGGGTTGTTGTGTTTTTTATTTTTTGAGTCCAGACTTAAATATCTTATGGTTTTCATAAACATTATGCAGACTTTTATGTTTCTATGCTTTAGCCATGTGTATATTTGATAATTTTGACACTAAAGGAAAATATTGAATATATATATAGAATAATGGATATTATGATGAAATCTGGTATTTCTCTTCTCTAGTGTTAATGGGTAGTGTTCCTGTAGCCATGTGACAAGGACACATTAAAATAGGAAAACTTATTATAAATCTTTACCTTGGATTTGTGTTGCGGATTTTGGTGTGCTAACCTTTTGCAAGGGAAGAATAAGTTAGCAAGGAGTAAGGACTCAAAGATGAAGTGGCTCCTTTAAGGTGAGTAACTATTTCCAGATTTTATCATGGGTCCACTACCTCCATAACCTTATGGTTGCTAACACATACCGGGTCAATTCATTTACCGGGTGTTCCTATATTCTTAAAGCACTAAATATAGTTTATTCTCTTGCATAAATGATGTTGTCATTCCTATAACTGAAGTTGTTATTCTATGTAATGAAGGACCTATTTTTTAGGTGTTCTATTTTCTCATTTTCTTTTAAATAAGCTGGAACTTATGATTTCGAGCTAGTTAGATTTTTTGAGGAGTCTATATTGTAATCTAGCAACAAAGTGAATACACTTTGATATTCCATCTTGTACTTATGTTTTGTTAAATGAATATATGATAGTTCCAGATTTTAACATCTGAGTTTAAAATCTATTCACACTTCTATGGGGGCCCATGTGGGAGGTGAATTACCTATTCATGTTCAAGTAGGAATTAGTTAAGTTTCTTTGAAGTTGATAAGCATTGTTGCTCCTGCAGCCATTGGTAGCAGAACCATTGGTTGTTTCCTGCAACATATATTTAATTTCAAAGAATTATTAGTTTACTGTTGAGCATTTCCTTTAAGTTGTGAGTTAAGTTGTAGTTATAGTTCTTAGTATAAATCTCTTGCAATGATACTTTTGGGTATGTGCAAGATCATGAGGGGCCAAATTATGCCCTTAAGTGGCAATGAAAAATCAACAAATCAGGGTTAGTCAACTTGATGTGAAAATTTCAACTAGCTATGAACCTAATATCAAAAAGTTGTAAGAATAGAATCTATAGAAAATTGAATGTAGTTTCTAAACTACTAGGCATTTTTTGAGAAAATCTTAGTATGATTGGTGAAAATCATAGATTTCAATGCAGCAGTACAAAAATTTTAGGAAAAAAATAAGAAGTAGGTGTATGTCTGACCACCTTAATCATAATCAAATGATAATATTTTATTATAAGATTTTATATATAAGTAGTAGACTCATGCCTAGATGTGATGCATATTTTTTTGTAATTTTATTCCAAAAAAATAATTAATCATGAATTTTTTGCTACAACATTTTCAGAATAAAAAAACTACCGTGTCTGACCACCTTAACTCATTCAAAACTTTACAAAATTCAAAATTATTTATTTTTCCTTATAGTAGGTAAAGCATAGAATGTGACACATTTTTCAAATTTCAAAAATGTTATACTATTTGAAAGTTATAGTCATTTTTGAATCAGTATATAAATTAGTACTTTAGAGGTAGCTCAATTAGAAAATAACTAATAATTACTTACCGAATTCAAAATTTGACAGCAATTATATCGATAGAAAGCTAATAATCACCTTAAGATACCCTTTTCATTTTATCAAATTCAGGTGAAAAAAATTCATTAGCTACATTGTCAAAGTTTTGAACTGACATCACCACTTTTTGGCCCCTCATGATCTTGCACATACCCTTTTACTTTAGTAGTGATGACTTTTGAAGAGAACTAAAGCATAGACCTTTTAGCCACCATCTCAAGCTCACATTCCCGGATTGATACATTTAATGAAGTCCCACATGATATTCTAAGTAGACATCTAATAATTTTAAGCAATGAACCACTGTGAAAGGGTGTCCAATCCTTGAAGTTACTAGGATATTATTCTGACTAACCATTTTTGGCATCGTTGCTAGGGATGGTGTCAATTTTGTTTAACCCAGAAGTCATTAAGTTAGTTTTCATTTTGCATTATTTGTATGCATAGACGTAGGGATCATCTTGGGAGATTCCTTCCTAATATTATCCAAGTAGAACCATTTGAGGTTTTTAATCAAGAATCTAAAGAATCCCACACTGAGAACATACAAGAAGAAGAACCATTTGAGAATGTATTTATAGATGCCTATGAACAATTTCCTTCACCTACAACCTCAGAGGAATCATACCATTTGAATGACCTATTTTTTGAACTTGGATATCAACCAGTAATGGCCCAGCCTACCTTCCCTTTTCCTATTCCTAATCAACAAGTTAACCAAAACCTAAAGAATATACCTTTTGTTGCACTTCCAAAATTCTATGGCCTTATCACAGAAGATCCTAAGACATTTCTCTTTGATTTTGACATACTTTGCAGGAGTTATGATTACTCAACTGATGTCCATAAGCTAAAGTTGTTTCCCTCTATCTTGAAGGAAGCTGCTTTATGATGGTTCATGAGTTTGGGCGCCAACATTGTAGAAGATTGGCCTAGGATGAGAAATCTTTTTCTCACAAAGTACAAGGATTATTGTAGAGGAAGATACCTTAAAGGAGATGACATTTTTAAAATGTCCTAGAGAGATGATGAAACCTTGGAGGATTATGTCTCCAGGTTCATGTTCAACCTACAAAACAATACAAAACATAATTTGAATCTAGAATCCCAAAAACATCTTTTTCTAAAAGGTGTGGGTGATGGAAGTATTGAGGCCCTTGACCTCATGGTAGGAGGTGATATTACTCAAAAAACTCAGGCTGACATAAATGATATATGCATGAACTATTCTAGAGCTAGAGTCAAGAAGGGAAGAGGATTGAGAGACTTACCTCATAAGTCTAACGGTGGTTCAGGAGTATAAAAATGGAGCTGTCTAATTTTATGTCTGACTTTAAGTAATACATCATCAATGTTATTGTAACACAGCTGGCTACCATGCAGGCAAGAAGAAAGAAAGATAAAGTTGATGCCATGCTGGCAGAATACTATCCACACTGTAGGGAGAAGAAAAATAATTGTTGGTGCAAATCTGTTGCAAGCCTAGAGTCACAACCTATGCCTACTAAGTTTAAAGCCATCGATGAGAATGGAGAGGTACTCTATGTTTCCTAGCAGTGACCATGGGCTCAGAGACTAGGTATTCCCCAAGATCCTCTTCAAAATTTTAATAGTAATAATGTATGGAAAAATCAACATCATAGTGGTTTTAGTGGGTATAATAGTTGGTAGTAGCCTCAAAAAGGTTAGCAACAACCTCAGAAAGCCTGATAGTAGCCTCAGCAAGGCTAGCAATAGCCTCAACAAAGTTGGCAACAACCTCAGCAAGGCTAGAAGTAGCCTCAGCAAGGGTGGCAGTAGCCTCATTAGGGTTGGTAACAACCTCAAAAAACTTGGTAACAACCCCAGCAAGGGTGGCAACAACCAAACAATTGGATGAACCAATCAAGCTAGGAAGATTTGTTTCCACCACCTCCATAGCAGGCTCTAATGCCTCCTCCTGTAGCCAAAAATACTTCCCCTAAATAGACTCAACTACCTGCTTAGCCTACCCCTAATCCCAAGAGTACCAAGCTCACAGCACAACAACAAAGTTATTTTATTTCCTTGAATAATATTTATTTAAGATCAGGCACAACCCTTTCTCCTCCATAATAGTCTATCATCACTAAAGTTGAGGATTCCTCGGTAGAACCAAATAAAGTGCTAGTAAAACCTACCTCTCATGCATCTCAAGAGCCCCCATTTCCTCATTGATTGGAGGAACAAGCTAAGCCAATTGAGAACCAAGCAGTACTAGACTTTCTTACCCAACTAAAGCAAATGAGAGTTAAAATACCCCTGCTAGATGTCATAAAGGAAGTACCTGCATATACTAAAGTCATCAAGGAAGCCTATATAAAAAATCATAGGAGTAAGCAAAAGGATCCCAAAACCATACATGTCCTAGGATAGTTATCTAACCTAATGTCAGAGAAATTGACAGTTCCAAAGTATTCTGATCCTGGTAGCCATGTGGTTACAGTCACTATTCAAGGAATACAAGTTCAAAATTCTCTAGTTGACTTAGGTGCATCCATAAATGTCATGACCAAGGAATTAATGTCTCAATTGCATATCATCAGTCTTAGGGAAACCCCAACCATCCTTCAGCTTGTTGATAGGTCCACCATTACACCTAATGGGATGGTAGAGGATGTCATAGTCACCTTGAATTCTTGGGAGTATCCAGTTGAATTTTTTGTCCTCTCTCTAAAGGCTAACATGGGAGGGTATCCAATAATTCTAAGCAGGCCATGGTTGGCTACTAAAAAATGCCTATATAGCTTGTCAATCAAGAAAATGGACTATATCCAATGGAGTGAACACTAAGAATCTGACTCTATATTCCCCAGCTCAACCTCTATTGCAAGATGACTAGATAGTTTGGCTAGACATAGGTGATACTGAACCTGAGGTCAATTCAATCTGCTAGAGAATGATGATATCCAGGGAGCCATTTGTAGCCTCTAGGGAGAAGATGAGATAATTTCCTCCAACATCATGAATGAATATGGAGTGCACTCCGAAATGTGTCCCCAAGTGGATTATGTTCTGGAAAGTTTGTTACCACCTCCAAATGCTCCACAGTATTCATAAACTTCACAATTCCTTCATACATTATTGCCTCATGAAATAGAGTCTTTTCTAGTTGCTTAGTTGTCTATGGCAGAAAAGGTCATTAAGCTAGAAGTTAGCCTAGGACACGAATTAAATATGAGTGGTGCTTTGACACTCTCTCAATAGAAAGTTGTCTTGCAGCTTCTACAAGAACATCAACAAGCTTTTTCTTGGGATTATACTAATATGAAAGGCCTAGATCCTAAAATCTACACTCATAAAATATACATCAGTCCTATATGTAGACCTATCCACTAACCTCAAAGAAGGGTTAATCCAGCTTTAAGGAATATAGTTAAGAATGAGTTGCAGAAGTTGTTAAATGCTGGATTCATTCATCCCATTTTTGGTAGTCAGTGGGTCTCCCCTCTTGTTATAGTACCTAAGAAAGGAGGGAAGTGGAGAGATTGTGTTGAATATAGGGAGCTTAACTCAACTACCAAGAAGGACAAATTTCCATTTCCATTCATAGATCAAGTCCTTGATAACCTGACTATAAGAAATACTTCTCTTTTCTGGATGGATTCAGTGGTTATAATAAGATATAGATAGGACCTAAGGACCAGGAGAAGACAACATTCACATGCCCATGGGGAACATTTTCATATTCAGTGCTACCTTTCAGGTTGTGTAATGCTCTTGCCACTTTCCAATGAGTTGTGATAAGTATATTCTCTGATATATCTACTGATTGCATGGAGATTTACATGGATGACTTTACCACATAAGGGCATACTTTTTATGAGGCTAAGAAAAACTTGGAGAAATTCCTTAAGAGATGTCATGACTACAACCTTTCACTTAACAGTGAGAAATGCTTCATGATGATGGAAGAAGGGGTTGTCTTAGGACATTTCATATCTTCAAAAGGTATTCAAGTGGACCTTGCCAAGATTTAAATGATTAGCACATTGCCTACTCCAACAAAACAAAAAGATGTATGGAGTTTTCTTGGACATGTTAGGTAGTCTGGAAGGTTTATAAAGGATTTCAGTTAGCTTGTAGCACCACTATATAACTTGCTCAAAAAGGATATTGAATTTGCTTGAGACTCTGAGTGTGCAAAGTCTTTCCTATAGCTTAAGGAAGTTCTCACCATAGCACCAGTTTTGAGAGGACCTAATTGGGGCTTGCCTTTTTCACATTCATACCGACACATTAGATTATGCTATTGGTGTTGTACTTGGTTAGAAGGTGGACTCATTTGAGCATTCTATTTACTTTATTAGTAAGAATTTGCAAGGTGTAGAGTTTAATTACACTGTCATTGAAAAATAATTGCTTGTAGTCATCTATGCCCTGAATAAATTCAAACACTACATTAGTGGATATGAGATCTATGTGCATACCAACCATTTTTCTATTAAGGGAATAAGCTTGCAATCTCTGGACACTTCATTTGCCAGTTTCTCCTTATGTGGGAATTTGACATCACCATAGTAGAAAAACTTGGTAAGGCCAATGTGGTAGCTGATTTTCATTCTAGGTTGCATGTCCCTAATGACCCTGAAGCCATTGATGATAGTTTTCCTGATGATCACCTCTTTCTACTATCTACACACAATCCCTGGTATGCTGATATTGCTAATTATCTCACCACTGGTAAGACACCCGCTCATTTCTCTGCTAAAGAAAGAAGATCATTGACTCAAAAGAGCTTTAATTATTCATGGATTTCTCGATTCATGTTTTATACTGGTCTTGATCAAGTGACTAGAAGATGCATAAGGGAGGATGAAATATATGATATCCTTCAAGAATGTCATGATGACCCTTGTGGTGGACATGTTGCTGCCCAAAGAATAACATTGAACTTCTTGACTACAGGCTACTACTGGCCCAGTTTACACAAAGATGCTACTTAGTACACCAAAAAGTGTGACAAGTGCCAACTCATGGGATGACCTACTAAGATAGATGAAATGACCCTAGAGCCATAGGCAATTGTCACCCCCTTTGATAAATGGGGGATTGACTTCGTCAGTCCTATTGAGCCATCTTCATAAGGTAAATCCTATATCCTTGTATGCACTGACTATGTTACAAAGTGGGCTGAGGCTAAACCTATGAAGCACCCAAGGGATAAAAATGTTGCAAAATTACTTTATGAGTTCATTTTCACAAGATTTGGGGTACCTAGGGGGCTTCAATCTGATCAAGGTCCTTAGTTTACTTCAAATTTTATAGCTACTCTGATGGAGGAGTATAACATAAGGCATGGTAAATCCTCACCTTATCAGCCCCAAGCTAATGGGTAGGTAGAAGTTACCAATCGGGAGTTGGAATCTATTCTCACCAAAATTTTAGCCATCCATAAGAGATATTGGGCCACATGACTTCCTGAAGCTCTTTGGGCTTACCAAACTACTTGGAAATCTACAATCTGCTTCACACTCTTTGAACTTATATATGGTTGGTTTGTAGTTATGCCTATAGAATTCAAACATAAGATACTACGGATAGCTCTTGATCTTGGTATGGATCTCACTATAGCACAACATGAATGAATATTGAGCTTGAATCATGATGAATGGCACAAATCTTCCCTGCACAACACAAAATTGATACAACACCAGTGCAAGCAATGACATGACAAGTATGTTAAGGATAAAATCTTTTCTGTTGGTGATTGGGCACTCCTCTATGACTCTAAGTATCAGCATAATCCAAGAAAATTCCAAACTAGGTGGTTAGGACCATATGAGATTATAGCCGTATTTCTCAATGGAGTAGTCCAGCTTTCCATAGTTGATCCAGTTCGGTTCAAATTATCAGTCAATGCTCACTGGTTGAAGTTATATCAAAAACCCTAGAGTAAGGAAGAGTTCCTACAACAATTTTCATCCTCTGCTAGTGATACACTTCTTGTAGCCTCTCGTAATGAGCTTTATGCTCATTTACCTTCCTCACTCTAAAAAGTTCTCATCACTTTCATAATAAATGCTTTCTTAAGGAAAGTTGCTTCTCCATAATAAAAATCCATTTCATTTCATGTCTATCACCCATCCATTTCATTTAATCTTTATTCATGGATAACAATGACTTCCATCTCGACAATAATTCAGGTTCATACACTTTCCAAGGTATGCAGCTTTAATTTGTTTTTCCAATTATTTTTTCGTATGCCTTGTCACCTATGCAAGTGTGGGACCACTTGCCTAATTTAGCTAGGGGGAAGTTATATCAATTTTGTCATTATGTTTATGAAATCCTTATGTTTATTCTTTTATCATGTCATAATTGCATTTCTTGTCATGATTTGACACTTTTTGAAGAGTTTTGTGCTACATTTTTATTTCACACATATCAAGTGAGGGTGGCGAGTACATGTTAAGTATGAAGTCTAGGAATGAGTAATTATGAGTAGTTAAAAGATATTATTGATTTGATTTACTTATGAGCTCATTTTTCCAGCTACACTGCTAGAACTTTCCATGTTTGAAACCTTCTTGTAACTTTCCTTTTTGAGGCTCCTTGTCCGAATTTGTTCTTGACTATTTTAATCTCCTACAACTCTATTTTGGGTATTCTGACAACCTGAAGATGGGAGGTGACCTCATTCATAAGGAACCCACTGTGCATAATATCTTGCTACAAGACCAAGCCTGGGGGCCATAATTTCATGCAAAAGGTTGGTTGGATTATATCCAAAATCTAACCAATTGGGATGATGAAGTTGCGCTGCAATTTCTAATCTCAATGAAGGATGGAGTAGCTGCAGTCAAGGGGTTGAGGGTACCAATTTTTAAGGAAATTTTTGTAGAAGTTATGGGGTTGTCGTAGGAAGGGGAGGAATTTGTAGAAAATCTTGATCCAATCACATCCAGGACTCAGTTCACCCTGTATTCAAACCCACCTCTTGAGGTTGACTTGAAAGAAGGTACATTCAGACTATCTCTTCTAGAGCCATTTAGGCAATGTGCAGTTCATTTCATTAGATATTTTACATGTGAGGGATAGCATTCATACTTGTATTCCATTCATTTTAAATTTTTGAGCTGTCTAAGGCATGATAATAGGCCCATCAACTTTCCTAGTTTCATGTTTAGCGTCTTCTCGAAGCATGCCACTCTAGTATAGGAGGGTAAACATGATTTTGTCTCAAATCACTGTTTAATCAAATTGGTAGTTGAGAAAGCCTTAAGGGAGCATTCAAAAATCTCTTGGGATGAATTTCTAATACAAGGGTTTAAAGAACCAACCCCAGAACCTATTGGGAAAAGAGTGGGGTAGAGAATTCAAACTGATAAAGGGGTTAGGAAAATTATTATTGAACTTGGACAAGGTTCTTCATCCAAGAAGAAATCTAGGGTTAGGACTCCTAATTCCCCTCATTCTTCTACTTCAAGGTCAGTTCATGAAGAGGAAGAGGAGACTTCTGTAGGAAAGGCTGAAGTTACTCCTGTGATGAAGAGGGTTTCTCAGAAAGACAAGAATAAGAAAAATAATCTTGGTACTAGTAAATAGAGTAAGGAATCTTCTCCTGTAGCCACAAGCACTTCCAGAAAAAGGAAAGTTCTCGAAAAGAAGGAAGAAAATCCATTAAGGAGAAGTAATAGGAGGAAGTGAAATATGACTACAGAGATTCCATTTGAAGAGTCAAATATAGAACAAGAAACTTCTGGGAAAAATGAAGAAGAGTTTAGAAACATTCAGCAAAAAGCTGAAATACAGCCTAAAATTTATGAGCAAGAAGAACTAGGGATTGGGATTATGCAGCAGGAAATATTTGAAGGGTTTCTTGATATTGAAACATAATAGGTTCCTGATAAGCCAAAAAATGTAGAAGTCATTGTAATTGGTGATGACTCCAGCTCAGAAGAGAAAGCTTATGTATTTTAGAGAAAAGGTTCAACCTCTAGGAATTCTCAAAGAAATGACTTAGATAGTGATGACTCAGACAGTTATATAATGGAAGAAGATGAGCCAAGATTTTCTCCTACTGTAGAGAGGAGTCCATATGAAGAAAACCCTAACATTGATGCAAACCTTGTTAATAAGGTAGTAGAGCACATTCTAAATGAGTGTTTAAATACATTGGCCTTTGTTGCACATCAATACTCTAATACTGAGAGATCCATGGTGGTTTGGAAAAATCCTAAGGAAGGGATAAATTCAAAAGAAGGTAAGCCCCCTATTCTCTCTTCAACAGATAAATATTTTGACAAGTCCATGTCAGGTCAGTCTAGTTATGTGTCCCTGTTATCCATTATTTCTTAGTTCTACAATCAATTAAATTCAGAAAGGGAACAATGGAGGCAGCAGAGGAAAGAGTTAAATAGAGTTATAGACCAACATTTTTAGGAGACTGTTGAGTAGGAGGAAAAAGAGGAACAATTGCAAGAAAAACTTACCAAAGTTACATCCCTTATCCCTGAGTTAATGGGCTGTAGGTCTCCATCACCAATTTATGCCCTATTCTCGAAAGAACAACTATTGAACTATCAGATGACCTGCATTATGCAAGATAGATCTCCCTCATTGCTAGAGCCTACTCAGTTTTTTCAAGCTTCAATAACTCTCCTACAGCCATTCAAAATCTACTATGTGAAATCTTCCTTCACAACCTAGAAGTCCCAAATGACCGAGTTTGGAACCCCTTACTATATGTTGGGGACATCCAGCTTAGGGCCCTTATGTCCTTGGTATAGATTGAGATTAGTTGGAACACTCAAGCCAAGTTGTATAGGGATTACAACAAGAAATTCCCTTATATATGAGACCTAAAGCCAAAGATCCTAAAACTTTCTATTATGATTGGTTAAGAATTGCCCCCTTTGAATCAGGCAGCAAGCTCCTCTATCCACTTAGAAATGCAATATTTGATGGATATGAGGAGCTAGAGAATTTTCAATTGCCTGAAGCTAGAAATGCCATTCAATGGCACTAGATCAGTTTATCTAGAGAGTTGAGAAATAAGGAACCACATTCACCCCTAAACTTTGACATGGAAAATCAGTGTGCACCTTGGTATATTTCTTTATGGAGAGAGCGAGAGAGTTTTTGGATCCCATTGACTTTTTAGCTACCATTGCTGATGTCTCCTGTCCTAGAAAACTCATAAAATTTGGATAGCTATGATATGAAGGGAGAAAAAGAAAAGTGGAAAAGACATAGAGAGACAAAGGGATTCTATTAGAGCTTTTCCAAAGGAGGTTCGTGACAGAAGACAACTACTAATTATAGACTGATAGACAGGTTGAAGAATTTTATGTTTCTTGTGCGACCAACAAATAACTAAGCTAGGGGGAATGACGAGTCTAGTTTATGGGTTGTTTTGTTTATGATTTTCTGAGTCTAGACTTAAATATCTTATGGTTTTCATAAACATTATGTAGAATTTTATGTTTCTATGCTTTAGCCATGTGTATATCTGATACTTTTGACACTAATGGAAAATAATGAATATATATAGACTAATAGATATTATGATGAAATCTAATATTTCTCCTCTCTAGTGTTAATGGGTAGTGTTCCTGCAGCCCTGTGACAAGGATGCATTAAAATAGGAAAACTTATTATAAATCTTTGCCTTGGATTTGTGTTGTGGATTTTGGTGTGCTAACCTTTTGCAGGGGAAGAATAAGTCAGCAAGGAGTAAGGACTCAAAGATGAAGTGGCTCTTTTAAGGAGGGTAACTATTTCCATATTTTATCATGGCTCCACTACCTCCATAACCTTGCAGTTGCTAGCATAGACCGAGTCAATTTAGTTACTGGTGTTCCTATATTCTTGAAGCACTAAATATGGTTTATCCTCTTGCATAAATGATGGACCTAGTTTTCAGGTGGTCTATTTTATCAGTTGCTTTTAAATAAGAAAAAACTTATGATTCTTGGCTAGTTAGATGTTTTGAGGATTTTATATTGTAATCCAACAACAAAGTGAATACACTTTGATATTCCATCTTGTACTTGTGTTTTGTTAAATGAATATATGATAGTTCCAGATTTTAACATCTGAGTTTTAAATCTATTCACACTTTTGTGGGGGCCCACATGGGAGGTGAATTGCATGTTCATGTTCAAGTAGGACTTAGTTAAGTTTCTTTGAAGTTGATAAGCATTGTTGTTCTTACAACCATTGGTAGCAGAACCATCAGCTATTTCTTGCAACATAGATTTACTTTCAAAGCATTATTAGTTTACTCCTGAGCATTTCATTTAAGTTGTAAGTTAAGTTGTAGTTTCAGTTCTTAGTATAAATGTCCTACAAAAATACCTTTACTTTAGTAGTGATGACCTTTGAAGAGAACTAAAGCATAGACCTTGTAACCACCATCTCAAGTTGACGTTCCTAGATTGATACATTTAATGAAGTTCAGCATGATATTCTAAGTATACATGTGATAATTTTAAGCAATGAATCACTGTGAAAGGGTGTCTAATCGTTGAAGTTACTAGGATATTATTTTGACTAACCAGTGGGATTCAGAAGGAGAAATTTATTGATCTAGATCTAGTTGTCCTCAGTGATTACACCAGATAAATGGAGCTTAACCTCAATAATGCCAAGAACAACATGCTTGAAAATTTTAGGTCTATTAAATGGCTCTATCATGAACTGGGGGATCTCAAGGCAAAAATGCATGAGGCTGACATAAAAAAGGCTAGAAAAGCTACTGAGGATTACCAAGGCCTGGAAACTAGGGTTATCTAGATGGAAGAGAAAATGTAGATCCTTGAGGATACTCTTAAAGGCATCATAGAGAGAAGCTTCAATATCCTGAAGGCTTGTAATGAGCACATCAAGATGCTCATTGAGAAAATGGAAGAAAAGCCTAGAGGGAAAGAAGTGCAGATCATAAATGAGGAAAAAGAGCAGAATCCATATGAAGGACTAGGTAAGAGAACTATGGATAAATCCAAAGAATAAGGAAGATAAAGATTCTGTGGACATCCTTAAGATCAAGGAGGATACTAAGAAGATGGAGCTCCTTGAGTCTAATGCAACCACTATGCTCAAGAATTTCTCTTGACTTTTTTATCTGGTGTTTTCTATCTGTCTCTATTTTTTGTTAGCTCTGTCTCTTTTTTTTTTGTTCTCTCAGCCTTGATAATGACATGTCTCATTTTTAGTTTCTGTTGTCTTAAGAATTTGACTTTTATCTAGCTATATTTTAAAGATGTATTGGGTTCTAAGGACCTTGTAAAACCTATTTTACGTAATCCAAAACACAAGATTTATGGAGGCACATTGTTGGCATTTATGGATTGCACTTGAATCAATAGGAAGAAAAAATTTAGAAGGGTTAGCAAAAATATCAACAAAGAAGGCTCTATGATGCAAGAGGCTATCTATTGGTCCACCCCATTTTATACCATTAAGAAAATATGTAACTTTCATATTATTTTGTGGTATATATGTATTTGAGATTTCATTTAACATTATTTGGATTTTATGAAAAGAATAAATGGATAAGTAGTAAATTATCATTAATAATTAGTGATGTATAAATGATACTTTTGTTTCATTTAATATGATGACTCTAAATTAATGCATATTTATTATTGCAGTTGATAGGTGGGTTTAGGATGATCCTCTTTTTCTTACATGATACAAAGGGATATTATCACCAGAAAGAGGGATATATATAAATAACTAGTGAATATTGTCATATGTGTCTTGGCACATAGATGTAGGTTTTGTATGAACCCTAAAATGGTCACCTAGACTTTGGCCCCCCATTCAGCAATTTATCAAATCCCTGAATCAATATTTTCAAAAATCAACATTTTTCAATTATATCAATTTCCTTGATCAAATCCTATTTTTATCATTTTCGATTATTTTCTATGGGCTAACCATTTTATCCTAAGTCTTTATTTATTTAAAATGAATTTCCTCCCCTTTTATTAAATAAAAAGCCCCCACTTTTCCTCTTATCCTAAGTTGCACAAATAAAGCATTATTCCTATTTTATAAAAAGAAGAAAATATCTTTTTGTCTCATATGAAGACAAAAGTGAACTCTTATTTTCTCATTGGAGGAGATTTGTGCACATGGATTGCTCCTATTTCAAGCTCCACCCTTGATTAAATATTTTGCCTCTTAATCTCCATGGTCCATCCCTTTTCAATTCCTTTAAAAGGAGAGCTCTTTTCTCATTCTTAGATCCTAGCTTTGAATACTAATCTTATGCTGCAGGATTTCTTGGAGACTTTGGAGCTTTTGGAGATCTTCATGCATTTAGATTTCATTCTTGCATCTTAGCTTCATGTTTATGCTTTCTAGATTAGTTTCCTTTATGCTCTAGATTAGCTCACATAGCTTAATTAGTAAGGATTTGTAATACTTTCATTTCCATAACATAGCTTGCATCTTCATTGTTAGCATAGTTGCATTGCATTTCCATTGTTGATTCTTGAAGATATTGGCATTCTTGTTCTTGTCTCTTTGAATCTCCCATTGTGTGGTTTACTAGCAAGGTTGCATGCTTCAATAGCTCTAGTTAAGAGGACCATCAACATCCTTGTGACTCACTACCTAGGGAGCTCTAGGTCACTTTCTCAAGGTTTCCCATTCATGGATTCCCTTGGAAGTAATGACTTAGAGAAGTGCACTATTTAGTGTGTACATTTTTAGCACCCACTGTGGAGTAGAACACTCTTGTTTTGTCCATTTTATGCATTTCTATCAATTTTTCATCATCATTTTAGCTTGTTGTTTCGGCTCTTTGTTTTTCTGATAGAATTATCGTGTGATAGTCTTCTAGTGTCGTACAATAGTTCCTTGTATATCAATGTGATATTTTACCAGTTAAAGTAGTCCAAACCCTTGCAGATTTTGTCACACTGTCATAGTATTCTCTATTGCATGTAGGTATCATGAACTATTGCATAGAGAAGAAATATCACACCAGTATATTGTGAAGTATCGTACGATTCTTTTTCTATTAGAACTGTCGCCTAGGCCTAGTAGTGACTGATTTTGGTGCTTTCTTTGCAAGATTTGGATTTGTTTGCTTGCTGGTTTTGACTTGCTATGTTAGGATATAGATTCATTGATTAGGATTAAATTAGGAAAATACTAAAATCTAATTTTTCCAAAATTTCATATGTTTTAGTAAATTGCAATTTTGAGGGTCTTCGGTGCATTTCTGGGCAAAAATGGTGTGCAGAAATAGGGATGGAACACCACTATTTCCAAAACTTGGTTCAAGATTATTTGAATACCTTTCCAACACATCAAATGGCTCATAATTCAGAGCTAGGATGAGAATTTATGCCTTCTCCAAGTGGACCTAAATTTTATATATAGTTTTCTTGATAAATTTTTAGATTGTACTTGGTTTTTGATGCACTAATCTTTGTGGGGCTAACAAGTTGTACTTGTAGGTGCTCTCATTGCTTGAATATTTTCCAAAAGAACACATGTCAAAGCTCCAAATGCACAAGGGCTACTAATCCTTTCTTGCAGGGCTGCCCAAAGCATAAAAACCAATCAAGTGCTTGTTTAATTGCTTTCTTTTTTAGTGCGGCATATACTAGTTGTTTCTTTTAATAAGAAATTAATATCTTGTTGTAGGAATCTTTGGGTGGTAGGAGAGTATGCTCTTCACCCTTATGGTGAAATAGATATCTTGACCCATCTTTGGATTTTGAAAGCAAGAGGGTAATTGAACCTTTGCTTGGTGTGTTTGGGAGAAATTTTTGAGCTACGAGAATATGCTCTTCACTCTTGCGGTGAAACAGAAATCTTGAAACTCAAAGGTTGATCCACTATTTTTTTAGTTTTTAGAATCCTTTAGTGGGCCTTCTCTTGAGCAATCAAGAGGAATGAACCAAGTGGGGACAAGCTTTTTGTCAGCTATTTTGACCCACTATAAACTCAAGGCTATCAAGGACATAAAACCTTGGTAGATGTAGTACTTGTCTTCACTTGATGTGAGTACTTGTGAGATTGTGACCATGAGGAAAATGTTAAGCAAAAATGCTTAAATTACTCTTGTGGCCGCAAGGTCCATTACTTGCCGCAAGGTAAGGAGTCCCTTTGGGGAGCAAGAGGGGTCTTACGAATGAAAACCCTTACTAAGAACCATAGATAGAAGCCACCCTATTTTTCCACTTAGCTTCTTGTTGCAAGGATTGATCCTAGTGGAGTAATCCGGATCACCCCAAGATTACTCACCATCTGTGTTCCTTTGATTGTGTCATTGGCACTTCTAGGACAAAGCCAATATCTATTGTGTGCAACCACTTTGTGTGAGGCAATGGAGCATCAAGTGTGGGCCAGGTTGTTAAGTATTGAGCCTTCATCTTTTTAGGCTAGTAAGTGCTTGAAGTGTTCTCACTATGATCTATCCATGTAAATGTTCTCAAATATCAAACATCACGGTAGCATTCATAGGATTTTATTGCTTTGATATCACAATTGCTTGTCTTGGCAAGGTTTCTTTTGCCCTTGTGCAAGTATTTTATGACATGTTTGATCACCTACTGTTTGCAAACTTGTCTGATTACTACTAGTACTGTGCTTGAAATTGAAAAATTTGACCTTCAAATTGAAACTTTGACCGAATTGCCCTTAAAACTAAAATTTTTAGCACTCACTAGTCAAGAGTTGTACGATCCTGAAACTTTATCGTTCACTATTCTGAGATTTATCATGCGATAGTTTTTTACTACAAAACTATTGTACTACTTGCCTAGAAAGTATCACACAAGCTGCCTAGAAACTATCACACTACTTTGTGTGAAATATCACTTGGTCAGATTCTATCGTACTATTTTCTTGGTAACTATCGCACATAGTCTTTTTGTTGTCTGTCTGGTTTATTCAATTTTTAGCCTTTCCTTAGTCGACCAAATTTTAGTAGGTGACTTACTCTACCACTGGAAACCTATTTGTACCTTAGGTTCCTGTGTTTAGGCCCCTTGAATTAGTTTTCTTTGATTTTCCAAAGTAGTCTTGCTTGGCATCGATAAGTTAGGAATTATCCTTGTTGAAAAAGTACACCTTTAGATTCTTTGGTAACACACTTGGAGAGTTTCAATACTCTTTTGTCCAAATCACTTCCCTCAAAATTCAATTTCAATTTCAAATATATTTGGTTAAATCCATCCTCCTGGTCCATATGTGTTAGGATACTCATGCTTTTATTATACACCTCTGTGGCAGTGTTGGTTTAGACCTTTTGCAGCTTTCTCTTTCAACATCTCTTTTTGGACAATTGAACACTTTTACTATCCTAGTTTGGTATTGACATTTCATAAGGTCATCTTATCACCAAGGGTCTTTTTGTTTCATGTTGATTATGACAAGGTACCAAGTTAGTCAAGTAAAATGACCTCAGTTTGTCTTTGATCAGTTACCCTTAGTCCAAACTCATTAAAAGTGAAAGGGGAAGGAACCCGTCTTTGATCAATCACCTAGGAGCAAGTCTAAAGCTTGGTTTGAGCAAAAGAGAAATCCTAGTGAGTTGAGTACCTCTTTAGCACCTTCTCAATCAGATATGGACATGATCTATACCATGACTAGAAAGGAGAGAGAAGTGATGGATCAAAATCTTGATGACATTTTCCAAAGATATACAGATAACATGCTATTTAGTGATGAGAATCAACCATAATCACCCCTATTAACTCAAGATATTTAGATGCTCATCAAAGATCTGAAAGACATTATGGGCAAGGTCACCAAGATACATAGTAACAACATGAAGACCAAAACAATGAATCTGGTGATGCTCATGTGAATGCAGCATTCACTAACGACTTGTTCAAACATTCAAGGCCCAACTCTCCACTCAAAACAACCTCAAGATATGAAAATGAAAGGCTTAAAAGGATTGAGCGGGAAAAGAAGGCCTTTTTGGATGAACAAGCCGCTAAAGAAGAAAGGTTTAGACACTTAGAGGTGGAGCAACAAGCCTTGTTAGAGTTGAAAAGAAAATCATTCCAAGAGGAACAAGATAGGATTTTAGCCCAAAAACTCAATGACCAATTCAACAATAGGGGTACCAACAGTGGAAACAACTCTCCACCCTCTGCTCCCTCAAGAACCCCAAGAAGCAGAAGGTGGTCAAGGACCCCATCAAGATCTCCTAGTCCTAGAGGAAGGAGGCTTTCACAACATAGGAGACAAACACGTCCTAGGAACTCAAGACAACTGTCCCAATGAGCTCATCATGGTTCTCAATATGGAGGAAGTAGTGCAAGTTTTGATGATCAAGATTTTATGAGATTGCATCAAGAGCCACTATTCCAACAAAATGTGGAGAAGTATCTTGATCAAAACAAGGATAGGTTCCTAGAGAGCTTGATTAACAAAGGTGCTAGAGTCCCTTACAATTTTTATGTGGATAGAAGAATCAAGAAACAAGGACCCTCTCAAGAAGAGGAGATCAAACAACTCAAGTGTATGATGGAAAAGGTGTTGGCACCTAAAATTTCCTTTTCACTTGACTCTATTTGTCCCAATTCTTTTGACAAGAGTGTGAGTATGAAGGATTTTCCTAGAAAAGTTGAAATCCTCCAGTATGACAAGTATGATGGTAATGGCGACCCACATGATCATGTGCCTCAGTTCTACATCATGAGTTTTGAATTTCACCAAGATGACTCATATCTTATGAGATTATTTCCAAGGAGTCTCAAGGGCCAAGCCATGGAGTGGTTTACCAACATAACCCATGCCGTCAAAACTTTCAAAGAACTTGTCCATAGATTTGTTCAACATTTTGCATACAACTTGTCAAGATCAGTCACTATGTTAGACTTGTGCAATTTGAAGTAGAACCAAGGGGAATCCTTTGTTACCTTCTTACAAAGGTGGAGATGATTGTTCTCTCACTATTCTAGGACTATCCCTGAGCATGAAAGGATTGATATCATCGTTAGCAATTTGGTGCCTGAAATTCAGTATGAGGTTTGGAAGATGGTCTTTGATTCCTTCGACACTATGGTCAAAACCGCATGTTGAATTGAGGATGTCTTGAAAGAGCAAGGCATTTTGACCAAACATAGCAATAAAAACAATGGTCAGAATACTAACAATGCTAATAAGGACAAATGAAAACACTCACACTGGAACAAGAATAAGCAAGTAGTCAATGACAGAGTTATGGACTCTTCCCAACCCAAGAATCAAGGAGTCCTCCATTTGTCTAGTTCAGTCCAAGCTATGAAGCTCAACACATCCTCCAACCAACAAGAGCATAAACCAAAGCACTAGGATAAACCTAAAAAGGAGAGGCGACAATTTTCTAAACTGGGTGACTCCTATGAGGATGTTTTCAAGATGCTTATTACCAATAACCTTGCACAACCACAAGATCTAGCAAATTTCCACCTACCTAACATTAAGGCACATTGGTGGAATGAAAAATATTTCTACAAATTCCACAATGGCATTGGACATGACATCAAACATTGTTGGAAACTTAGACACCTTATTCAGGATCTTATTGAAAGTGGCAAACTTTAAATTGATGGGTTGAATACCAATGCAGACCATAAGGAATTCAAGGAGCCTTTTCCCAAATATGAAAAGGGGGAAACCTCTAAACCCAAGAATGGCAAGGCAAAAATCAACTATACCTACATAGGTGCAAAAAATGTAGTTAATATCCTTGAGATTGTTGAGGAAACTTTCAACATGATGAGAGACAAATACCCTTATGTTTATGATGTGGGTTCTCCTCCTATATTTGATGAAGAACCTGTGGTGGTGCTTAGGGGTACTCACTCTCAAAGGTCATTCCAAGCTCTCAACGCTGTCACTAGAAGCCAAAGTAAAGGTCCTATGGTTATTAGAGGTCCTAGTTCTGACCACTCTAGCAAACCCAAGCAAGTGGAATCTAACAATGTCACCACCAAATCAGCAGTCAACCTTAAAATGAGTTATAATCTTGTTGACCAGTTACAAAGAACACCAACTCAAATCTCAATCTTTGGACTCTGTTAGCACGTGCAAAAAATTTCATGGCTCTATCCCTTTTCCCCTGGTCTCTGTAGTTACTTTTAGGTCTCTACCTTTCGCCCTGGTTCAAATATTCAAAAACTAGCCGTTTCATACAAAACCCTTTGTTTTTACCCTGGCCTTGTTATAATTTCAAGTTAACTTTTTAGGCAACTTAAAAATTTTTATCTACATGTGCTATTTAAATGGGTTCACTTTATGTCATGCGGTTAGGTTTCATGTGTCAGCGGGTCCCCTTTAATCTTTCCTAAGTTCCCAATGCCCTGCAAGTTTTAAATTTTCCTAAGTCCTAAGCTTTAATTTTTCCTATGTTTCAACCTTAGTGTTTTCTGGGCCCAATCTTCTGATAGAATTTCCATCTGATGGTTAGCGTAAGTTCTCATAGATTGTGTCAAATGCTTGAGATCCTATGCTGATCATTGATTTTTCCTGATGACATAGTCTTTCTTTTCGAGCGGGTCCACTATGATGTTGGCATAGTTGGAGTTCTCTCATTGGTCAGTGTGTTGCTAAGAGGATCCTATCAGTGGGGCCTATACTGAAGGATTTTTAATCAATGGTTGGTGCATGATCTTAAGGAATATTCTTCCCCTTTGAGATCATGTGCCATCCATTGATTTTGAACAACTCAGCATGTGGCAGTGGGTCCTGATCTTGTCAGTGAATCGACGAACGACATATGATCTTATGGGTTTTGTTAGAGGCTTAAGATCTTGCGACAACCATTGATTTTGTTTCCTATTAGATGGTTGTCAGAGATGGGAGAGGATTCCTATTTGACAGTTGGTGTGTAAGTGCATAGAATCTTTTGAGCCTTTCAGATCTTGCGCCAGCCGTTCGATCTTCAAGGTGGCTTAATGTTCTCAATGGGGCCATTTGCCAGGTGGTGCAAGATTGTTCAATTTTGATTGGTTGACATGGATGATGTGGCAAGGTGGGGTTGTTATCAAAGAGATCAATGATGAGGACATGATCTATGGTTGGCATAAGTTCTCATGAGTTTTGTCAGAGCTATGAGATCTTATGCCTACCATCTGATTATAAGGATTACAGAAAGTGGGTCCTGTGTCAGTGTGACTGAGCATGAGCCATGAATGAGGTAATGACATGTGGCATAAAGTAGGCCCGGGTGGGGGTCTAAGGTCTAGCAGTCCAGATAAATATGGTTAGCGGTGCCCACAAAGTTCAAAGGATTCTCTCATTCATGAGAAGAATTGGTGGTGTTCTAAAAGGTCTAGCGATTCAGCGAACAAGCATTCATGTAACTGCTAAACTAAATGGCAAAGAGATAAGGTTTTCTACGAATTGGAAGAGGTCTTCGGTTGCCACTTCATTAAATGTGACTGGGGTCTTTTAAAAAGTAAATCATAAAGCCCACGAAATAAAAGGATTTGACAGTCAGGACTTAAATTTGACCTAATTTAAAATGTTGACCGTTGATTTTCTGTAGAAGCCATAAAATGACCGTTGAAGTTCAAATTCAAATTTGCAGAGGGTTTCAAGCAACAGAAGGTATGAAAATTTATGGTTTTAATGGCTGGTTTCAATTGATTTGGTGGAATTGGTTGTTGCAGACTGGTCCGAGGGTCCCAGTGGTAGGTGGCATGATGTTTTTTTACTAGGAGAAGTATGGTTTTATGCATGAGATATGTTTGCAGGTGGCTGATTTGGCTAGTTTTCAGGGCAATTCCTTGTTTTGTACTATCCTCGTAGATTTTGATGCTTGCAGATCCATCTAAGATTCATTTTCTCTAGGTTGCTTGTGTTTTTTCCCCTGAAATAATTTTTGATGTAGTTTTTGATTGGTATAGCAGTTGTAACCCTAACCCTAGTCAACCTAAGCTTCATGCAATCTCTTTGAGATTCCCAAGGTGGCTAGTGGTATAAGTTGTTAGTTTTTTATAGAGTCAGGGTTCAAATTTTTTAATCAGTCCAAAGGTTCTAATTTGGATTAGATCCAGGGGGTTGTAGCAGGGTTGATCACATTGTATGAGGTTGAATAGAAAATCCTTGTAGTCTTTTGCAGGTTATTGAAGTGGTTTGATTCTCTATCCTACTTTGAATATGTACATGCCTCATCATACTTGATATAAATGTTTCAAGCTTTCAGCTCTCTCCTTGGTACCAATATTGTGAGTTTTGGATTTTTTGATCCATTGCATAGGATTACCTTTGCATATGTTCTTTTCTTTAGTTCTTGATTTAGGATCAGGTGAAATATACTTTAGAAGGGACATAGATTCATTTGTTTTGTCTACATAAGGATCTTATAAGTAGTGGATGGGCTGGAATGTTTATATTTATGGCTATGAGTCTTTGACAATAGTTGGTTCATATTCAATGTGCATATCTAAGATCTGCCCAATGGATAATGGCACTGATCAGGGATTAGTATATTCAGTTGAGTTCAATGCTTGATTGGCTCTTGTTTACTTCTTTCCATCTTCATATATCAACACCTTTTCAAGTTTTAATTGTGTTTGGTTGATAGTAGTAACACCCTATAGTAATGGAGAGTCAATGAATGTGAGGTTAGCATTTAGCACTTTCTTACTATTCAATCTATTGTTTGGACCCAGTCTTTGGTGTGTGAAGTATAGTTTTCACTAGGTTAGGTGCACCCGCCTTGGTTTTGCAGAGCTAGAAGTGAAGAGGGAAGTCTTGTCCCTATAGTTGGTCCAGTTACCCTAAGCTCCTTATGCATTTTGGAACTAACCAATCCTAAAATCAACCTGAGGGTATATTGGTAGCTTGAGAGCATAAGCATCCATTTTGAACACCAACAAGATGGTGACTCTACTAGGGAACTGTTACACATGTCCATAGTAGCCAATAGGTCATCATTGAAAAATAGGGTTATTCTTGTCCCTTGTCTTATAGTCTCATTTGGATATTTTTTAAGTGGTATTGTAAGATTCCCAATATACTTGGGTGGTGACTCAAACATCTCTGCAGCAATGCTAGTCAGTAGATTTTTATCAAATGAGTTATAGAGGTACTAGGTCCCAGAGGAACAAACATCATGAAAACATAATGGATGAAGGTTTTCCAAGCACTTCTAGACCTAGTTAGACAAGGGGAGGAAAGAAGAAAATAAATCTTTCTCATACTTGGAGAAATAAAAAGGATACAAGACAAGAAACTCAAACCAAGCCTAGTCAAGAAGAAAATATTTCAGAATATGAAGAAGCTATTGATTTGGGATCAAACTAGTATGAGGATGAATTTCAAGTGGGAGATGATGATTCTGAGACTACTCTCCCTAAATCAGAAGAGATCTTTGAGGAGGTCTATTAATTGGAAAGAAGAGTCCAAGAACAAGTTGCTATCAGGAAACAAAGAGAAAAGGACAAAGAGGACAGAGTAAGACAAGCGATGATAAGGGCTGATCAACTAAAGAGGTAGTTGTTAGATTTGGAGGCAATCAATTTTGTCCCAGAGCCTAAAACAGAAGAGGAACAACCTATTGTGTATAAAACACATGAGATAACTAAGCCTAGAGATAAGGGCAAACAAAAAACTATTGGAGTGAAGATTAGTGAACAGATTCATGTGGAAAACCCATTAGATGAAGTGTTGAGATTAGATGCAGACCTTGAGAGGGCTAGAAAAGAGAAAGAAATGTGGGCTAAAGAACTAGAGAAGGCAGAGTTGGAGGCTACTACTACAGAAATGGGGAAGAAGATTGATTTTCTCAAGCATACCTCAAGACCTTCAAATGTTGTTGCTTCTTTCTTGAGGCATGGTGGAAATCATGGTAACCATGCAGATCAAACAAATGGTATTCTAAATGTTGCTAAAATTCCTGATGGTTCAAACACAAGGACATCTACTTCTCAAGGAATGGATCCACCACATGGAGTTCCTATTCATGAAAGGTACAAACAACTTATTGTTTTTGGTATTCTTGGTTATCCTAATGTTATTCCTGATGAAATTAGAAAGAAACTCCCTAAGTTTATTGGAAACAATGTCATTACATGTGAAGAACATCTAAAAAAATTTATGGATGTAATAGATGACTATAATGTTGAGCCTGATGATGTTGTAATGAAGTTATTTGTACAATCTCTGACTGAGGATGCTAGGGACTGGTTTAGAGGATTGCCCCATGCTAGTATAAGATCTTGGAATGAATTTAAGAATTGTTTCAAAGAGCATTATGGAGATAAAACAAATGAGGGTTTTATTTTGAATGAATTCAATAACATAAAAAAAAATCAGAACAAAGAGCTCCTTGAATTTAATATAAGGTTCCAAAAGGCTATGCATAGGCTACTGCAAGTTATTAGATTAGATGATAGGGTGTGTCTTGTGACATACTTAAATTCTTTTGATGCAAAGATGGACCTTATCTCTTAAGGGATAAGAACCCTAGAAATCTTGGGGAGGCTTACAATTTGGCTATCAACATAGAAAGTAATAGAAGAATATCAAGAAAATTAGGGAGAAGAGATGATTATAGACCTCAAATGAAAAACAAGAAAGAAATGGGAAGGTCTGCTAATTTTAAGCCTAAGGAGGAGGACAATCTAAAGTAGATTCTAAGTGCTTTAGAGAGTCTAAAGCCTAATGAAAAAAGAAACAATAAGGTTGCAACAACTGACAAACAAGCTTCAAGTAATTTTAGCAAGCAACCAAGAATGCAAAATTACCCATACAATACTCAGTGGAAGTATGGCAAGCCCATTTTTCTAGTTAAAATAGATAGGCCTGATGATAGGATTCCTGATCCTTTGCAAATAAATTTAGTTAACTTAAATGATGATATCCCATAGTGTAATGTTTGTCAGTCTCCTCATAGTCTAGAGCATTGTGTTATTGCTTTGAATTTACTTGATAACCAAGAACAAGATGAGAAATATGATAGGAGTGGTTGTGGAATGAATTCTTCACATGCATGGGATGAGGTTGACACTACTGATTATGAGGAAGAAGAATTTGATGATGTTGGACGTGGTGCAGTAAAGTGTGAGGAACATATTTCCTTAAGGAGACTCTTTGATGAGGAAATTGCACAAATCACTACAGACATGGTCACTCAAGCTAGGAGTAATTACAATTTGAGAAGCAGGACAATTGGAGGCACAAGTTGTAAACCAGGTAGCATGTTTATCAAGAATTTTGAAAGGAACACACAACAACATGAGGAAAAGGAAAAGGGTGCTAGTGTTATTAGTCAGGTTAAAATAAAAAAGAATAGTGGGCCTACTGCAATACCTAAGGGTAAAGCAAGGACATCAGAAGTAGCCATCCCCATACCTCAAAAGGAAGATGAATTTGTACAAAATAGTAACTCTGACTTGATTTTCCAAAAAGAGGATAAAGGTATATCTGAGATTAAGGAAGATATGGGCAACCATTCTTATGTTCCCATTGATATGACTAAATTGCTTTCACAAGTAACTATCAAGGTTCCATTTTTAGAAATGATGAGAATAGAAGAGCACAAGGTCAAGGCCTTGGATTGGGTAAATTGTGCCCCTTACATAAAGGTCTAAGAAATGAACAGAGGTGACAAGCATGTGGCTACTTTAGATGACACACCTAATAGTAAAAATGAAGAAATTGTCTCTGAGATTCCTCAGAGGTATTTGGATGCAAACATTGTAAATACTACATCAGGGACAGTTGATCCTTTTTTCTTGTCCCTTATGATAAATGGAAAATTAGTGAAGAATTGCATGATTGATTCTGGAGCATCAAACACTGTCATGCCTATAGAGATGATGAAGTCACTGGGACTAAAGTTTGATACACCTCATGGAAGATGCCAAGCTATGGACTCAAGAGAAGTGCCAGTTATTGGTACCATTAAGGCTTTGCCTTAGAAATTAGCTGCATTTCCTGACAAACAATTAACTATGAGTGTTCTTGTAGTCGACATCCCCCCTCAATATGGAATGTTGTTATCTAGAAAGTGGAGTGCCTCCATGGGAGGAATTATTCAATGTGACTTGTCCTTTGCCACTTTCAGCATTGAAGGTGAAAGTTTGAAAGTTTCAAGGGAAGCTAGAACTCCACATATGATTGAGGAGGATGAAGAGGACAATATGAATTGTTTTGTGGACACTGACATTGGTTCTTTCCAAGTTCAGGAGAGAGAGATGCAAAAGAAGGTCAAGCCTATCTTTCTGGTTGATGATGAGAGTAACATGGTGGAAGGTAATGTATTATGGACCCTATATTTTGATGGAGCAAGTTCAAAGGAAGGTGCTGGAGGAGGAGTGCTATTGATATCAATAAGTGGTAAGACTTTTAAGTTTTCTTTCACTCTCTTGTTCCCTTGCACTAATAATGTTGTTGAATATGAGGCCCTATTGATTGGTTTGAGACAAGCATCAAAACATGGGATCAAATATCTTAGGGTGATTGGTGACTGTGAGTTAATAGTTTCTCAGATTAGATCAAAGTATGCATCAAAGAATCAAAGGCTGAAACAATATAGAAATGTTGTTTTGGATGAAATTGAAGGTTTCAGTGCCTTTGGTATTGATTGGGTGGATAGAAGCCAAAATAGGATGGCTGAATTACTAGAAAACATAGCATTAAGGCTAGATGATATTACGTTTGTAGGGATATCTTGGACTGAGTGCAAGTCTTGGCCTTCTATCCCAGATAATGTTGAAAATTGGCAGGTATTTTATGATGATCAGGATATAATAAGGTTTTTGCAATGTGAATCTCATTTTGATGGTCAGGAGATGGATTTCAGCACTTTTGTTGACATCAAAAATGGAAAAGAGAATGTTCTTGGGAAGGAAGTTTTGCATTTAAAATCAAATAGGATGCCAAGGGGACTGGTTTCTCTTGAGAGGGCATTTGATGACAAAGAAAGGACTTGTTTTCCTAAATTTGCTAATAAGATAAATGATTTTGAGGAAATAAATTTAGGAACAAGTCAAATACCCAAAAATGTTTACATAGGTAAATGTTTATCCTAAAGAACTAGGAATATTCTGATTGATCTTCTTAAAAGATTCGGACATGTCTTTGCATGGTCTTATGATGATTTGAAAGCCTATAGAGAAGATTTATTCCAGCATGAAATACCATCGAAGGAAGGAACCAAACCTTTTAGGAAAAAGTTAAGGCTTGTGAACCCTACTTTAACACCAAAAATGTAAGATGAACTCAAAAAGATGATGGATGCTGGCATTATTAAGCCTATCATACATTCTACTTGGGTGTCAAATTTGGTTCCGGTCAGGAAGAAGAATGGTGACATTAGGCTATGTGTTGATTTTAGGAATCTGAATGTCAATTCTTTGAAGGATAATTATGGCTTTCCTAATATGGAGAATATGCTGCAGAGGGTTACTGATTCAGAGTTAATGTCCATGATGGATGGTTTCTCTAGATACAATCAGGTCATGGTCAAGGAATCAAAAGAATTTAAGACTACATTCACTACCCCTTGGGGAACATATGTTTATGTTAGAGTGCCTTTTGGTCTGACAAATGCAGGAGCTACTTTTTAGAGAGCTATGGATGTAGCCATTGAAGACTTTATAAACAAATTTCTAGTGGTGTATCAGGATGATCTCATAGCATATTCAGATAAGGAAAGTCAACATTGTGAACATCTTGAGAAAATTTTTATTAGGGCCTTGGAGTATGGGATCTCTTTGAATCCAAAGAAGTGTTCTTTTGGTGTTGTGGAAGGGAAGCTCTTAGGACATATTGTGTCCAAGGATGGAGTGAGAATTGACCCTGAAAGGGTTATGGATATAGATAAACTTTCACCACCTAGAAATGTTAAAGGAATATAGTCTTTCTTTGGGCAGGTAAATTTCCTAAGGATATTTGTTACAAATTTTGTAGAAATTAGTATCCCTATCTCTAGGATGTTGAAAAAGGAGGCAAAGATTAACTAGAATGAATAAGTAGATGAATCTTTTAGAAGTATCAAAGTGGCCATCAAGGATGCTCCAATTTTAAGGACACTTGATTATCGTAAGCCCATGCAGATATTTTCTTTTGCTTCTTATCATACAGTTGCAGCAGTTTTATTACAAGAGAATTCAGATGGATATGAACAACCCATAACATTTTTTAGTAAATCCTTACAAGTAGAAGAATTAAAATATGATATTACTGAGAAATAGGCTTATGCCTTGGTCAAAGTAGTCAAGGCTTTTAGATGTTATCTTGTAGGAGCTAAGGTGGTTGCTTATGTTCCTAGTGCTGCAGTTAAGGATATATTGGTTCAACAAGAAGTCTCAGGAAAAACATGTAGATGGATCAATAGGATCCAAGAATTCAATATTGATATCCAGATTACAAAATTGGTAAGAGGCTTAGGTCTTGCAAAGTTAATGGCATAAAGCAATTTAGTTGCAAATCATGTGAATGTGTTAGAAGAAGAACAAAGGCCATATAGTTGTGATATGGATTATTGTGATTGGTACAAGGATGTTATTGGTTACTTGCAGAAATTGGTCCTTCCCCTTGAGATGGATGAAAATAGAAGGAGAACTATCAAGTTGCAATCTACAAGGTATGCCATTATACATGGTAAGTTGTGGTGGAGAAGCAATGAAGGAGTATTGCTAAAATGCATAGACCATGAGAGGTCTGAGGCTCTGTTAAAGGAAATGCACCAAGGTGTGTGTGGAGGATATTATATGGAAAAGACCACAGCCCACAAGATCCTTAGGTCAGGATTTTGGTGGCCTATAGTTTTTAAGGATACCCATTAGTTTGTAAGAAAATGTGATGACGTCAGAGATTCACTAGAAAGTTGAAGTTTAATGCGAATTTACCACTCAGACCTATTGCAGTTCAGGCTCCATTCTAGAAGTGGGGTATTGACTTCATTGGGGAAATTCAAAATAAGTCTAGTGGTGGACATTCTTACATACTAGTGGCAATAAACTATTTTACTAAGTGGGTTGAAGCTATCCCCACTAGAAAGGCTACTAGTAGAGTGGTGACAAATTTTATGATGCAAAACATCCTTACTAGGTTTGGTTTCCCAGAGGTAATTATGGTTGATAATGCAATGTGTTTTAGATCACAAGAATTTAGTGTTTTTTGTTAGCAGTATGGGATACACATTTCATTTTCTTCTCCATATCATCCACAAGGAAATGGCCAAGTTGAGTCCAATAATAAAAGTCTGATTAAGATTCTCAAGAGAGTGTTGGAAAAGAATAAGAAAGGCTGGGACTCAAAGTTATGGTGGGCACTGTGGGCTGACAGGGTAACTATAAAGAGAGCCATAGGTTGTGCTCCATTTGATTTGGTATATGGCATAGGTGCCAGATTGCCTCAGAATAATTTATTGTAGATGTACAAATTTATCCAAGCATATGATGAAGACTTGAATGATGAAATGAGAGTAAGAATGGATGAACTGATCTAATTGGAAGAGGTAAGGAGGGATGCACATGAAAGAAATGAGGCATTGTAGAGACAATGTAAGAATTTGTTTGATAAGAGGGCCACCCGAAGAAGTTTTCAAATTGATGACCTCATCTTGATGTGGAATGCAAGGTTGGAAGATAAGGGGAAGCATGGAATGTTTGATCCAATTTGGTTGGGCCCTTATCTTATTGAAAGAAAATGGGGGACAAATTCTTATGTTCTAAAAGATTTAACTAGTGGTACTTTGGAATTGCCTATTCATGGATAATTCCTAAAGTTTTACTTCTCCTGAAGTATCTTTTCCATGAGTAGTAGTTTATGTTTTCCCTTGTGCAGTCGTTTATTTTTTCTTTTTGTGTGTCAAAGTTTTGAGTTGGTGTGCTCTTCCAGGAGATTCTATCTTGCTCGTTGTATCTACAGGAGATACACATCCCTGAATATGAGCCACTATTAGCACGTGCAAAAAATTTCATGGCTCTAGCCCTTTTCTCCTAGTCTTCACAGTTATTTTTAGGTCTCTGCCTATAACCCTGGTTCAAATATTCAAAAACTAGTTGTTGCATACAAAACCCTTTATTTTTACCCTGGCCTTGTTATAGTTTCAAGTTAACTTTTGAAGCCACTTAAAATATTTTATCTACATGTGCTATTTAAATGAGTTCACTTTATGTCATCCAGTTAGGTTTCATGTGTCGGCAGGTCCCCTTTAATCTTTCCTAAGTTCCCAGCACCCTAAAAGTTTTAAATTTTCCTAAGTCCTGAGCTTTAATTTTTCCCATGTTTCAACCTTAGTGTTTTCTGGACCTGGTCTTCTGATAGCATTTCCATCTAATGGTTAGTGTAAGTTCTCATAGACTATGTCAGGCACTTGAGATCTTATGCCAATCATTGATTTTTCCTGATGATGTAGTCTTTCTTTTCAAGCGGGTCCTCTACCATGTTGGCACAGTTGGTGTTCTCTCATTGGTCAGTGTGTTGTTGAGAGGGATCCTATCAGTGGGGCCTATAGTGAAGGCTTTTCAATCTATAGTCGGTGCATGATCTTAAGGAATATTCTTCCTCTTTGAGATCATGCACCATCCGTTGATTTCAAACAACTCAGCATGTGTCAGTGGGTCCTAATCCTGTTAGTGAATCGATGAATGGTGTATGATCTTATGGGTTTTGTCAGAGGCTTAAGATCTTGTGATGGCCATTGATTCTATTTCCTGTCAGATGGTTGTCAGAGATGGGAGATGATTCCTAATCGACGGTTGGCGTGTAAGCACATAGAATCTTTTAAGCCTTTCAGATCTTGCGCCAGCCGTTCGATCTTCTAGATGGTTTAATGTTCTCAGTGGGGCCATTTTCCAAGTGGTGCAGGATTGTTCAATTTTGATTGGTCGAGGTGGATGATGCGGCAAGGTGGGGTCATTATCAGAGAGATCAGTGATGAGGACATGATCTACGGTCGGCGTAAGTTCTCATGAGTTTTGTCAGAGCTATGAGATCTAACGCCTACCATCTGATTATAAGGATTACAAAAAGTGGGTCTTATGTCAGTGTGACCGAGCATGAGCCATAAATGAGGTAATGACATGTGGCATAAAGTGGGCTTGAGTGAGGGTCTAAGGTCTAGCAGTCTGGATAAATATGGTTAGCGGTGCCCACAAAGTTCAAAGGATTCGCTCATTCATGAGAAGAATTGGCGATGTTCCAAAAGGTCTAGTGATTTAGCGAACAAGCATTCACATAACTGCTAAACTAAATGGTAGAGAGATAAGGTTTTCAATGAACTGGAAAAGGTCTTCAGTCGCTAGTTCGCTAAATGTGACTGGGGTCTTTTAAAAAGTAAATCATAAAGCCCGCGAAATAAAAGGACCTAACTGTCAGGACTTAAAGTTGACCTAATTTCAAATGTTGACCGCCGATTTGCCACAGAAGCCATAAAATGACCATTGAAGTTTAAATTCAAATTTACAGAGGGTTTCAAGTGACAGAATGTACCAAAATTTGTGGTTTTAATGGTCGGTTTTGATTGATTTGGTGGTGCTGGTTGTTGTAGACTAGTTTGAGGGTCCCAGTGGTAGGTGGCATGATGTTTTTGTACTAGGAGAAGTATGGTTTTGTGCTCGAGATATGTTTGCAAGTGGCTGATTTGACTAGTTTTTAGTGCAATTCCTTGTTGTTTTGTACTGTCCTCATCGATTTTGATGATTACAGATTCATCTGAGATTCATTTTCTCCAAGTTGCTTGTGTTTTTTCCCCTGCAATAATTTTTGATGTAGTTTTTGATTGGTATAGCGGTTGTAACCCTAACCCTAGTCACCCTAAGCTTCATGCAATCTCTTTGAGATTCCCAAGGTGGCTAGTGGTATAAGTTGTTAGTTTTTGATAGAGTCAGGGTTTGAATTTTTTAATCAGTCTAGAGGTTCTGATTTGCATTAGTTCTAGGGGGTTGTAGCAAGGTTGATCACATTGTATGAGGTTGAATAGAAAATCCTTGTAGTCTTTTGTAGGTTATTGAAGTGGTTTGATTCTCTATCCTACTTTGAATATGTACATGCCTCATCATACTTGATATAAATGTTTCAAGCTTTTAGGTCTCTCCTTGGTGCCAATATTGTGAGTTTTGGATTTTCTGATCCATTGCATAGGATTACCTTTGCATATGTTCTTTTCTTTAGTTCTTGATTTAGGATCAGGTGAAATATACTTTAGAAGGGACATAGATTCATTTTATTTGTCTACAGAAGGATCTTATAAGTAGTGGATGGGCTGGAATGTTTATATTTATGGCTATGAGTCTTTGACAATAGTTGGTTCATATTCAATGTGTGTATCTGAGATCTGCCCAATGGATAATGACACTGATTAGGGATTAGTATATTCAGTTGAGTTGAATTCTTGATTGGCTCTTGTTTACTTCTTTCCATCTTCATATATCAACACCTTTTCAAGTTTTAATTGTGTTTGGTTGATAATAGTAACACCCTATAGTAATGGAGAGTCAATGAATGTGAGGTTAGCATTTAGCACTTCCTTACTATTCAATCTGTTATTTGGACCCAGTCTTTGGTGTGTGAAGTATAGTTTTCACTAGGTTAGGTGCACCCATCTTGGTTTTGCAGAGCTAGAAGTGAAGAGGGAAGTCTTGTCCATATAGTTGGTCCAGTTACCCTAAGATCGTTATACATTTTGGAACTAACCAATCCTAAAATCAACCAAAGGGTACATTGGCAGCCTGAGAGCATAAGTGTCCATTTTGAACACCAATAGACTCTTGGAATTGTCTCCAAGACATAAGCATATCCATGAGGATGCTTTGCGTATAGCCAATGTTCCTAACAACATAGATGTTGACCAATTCCAGAACATGGTTAACCACCTTGCCAGCCTTCATTACCTAACATCCTTAGAAGAAGATGACAAAGCTTTGATCAATCCACATAATCTTTCCCTTCATATCGAAGTCATGATTCACAAGACCTATGTTAGTTGTGTGTTGATTGATGGGAGTGTTGGCCTCAACATTTGTTGCTTGAGTTTGTTGAAGATACTACGTTATTCTGAGCAAGTTATTGATACACGAAAGAAAATTACCATTAAAGCCTATGATGAGGTAGAGAGAAGCACCAAGGGCTTGGCCGTTCTTCCTATTTGGATTGGGCCTGTTGAAAAGGACATTTTTTTCCAAACTGTTGATGTTGGTCCTCTAGCATATAATATCCTACTTGGAAGACCATGGATCCATGACATGCAAGTGGTGCCATCCACCTACCACCAATGTGTTAAGCTCCCCTATAATGGAGTAGAAGTCTATATACCTAGGGTTAGCACATTATATAATAAAGGCAATTTCAGTAGGAACTCATGTTCCTCTCAATCGAGAAGTAGAAGATTTTGATGCAACTCTAGTACAATGCAAGGATAAGTTCAAGTCCACAGACCTTGGTATGGGGGATATCAAATTGACTCCTTTACAAAACTGCCAGTCTCACCTAGGTCCTATGGAAAACCCTCACAAGAGATGCATCCTTCATCTTCAACCATGACTCTATTTGGTACATTTGTAGAATCCTCAGTGCCTATCCAGGATGAAAAAGAAGAGGTGGCTGTCAAGGACTGGATCTATAGAGAAGACAAATACATGCATAATGAGAACTTCTCTCCCTCTCCTAAGACATATGTAAGAGGGTACACTCTTTTCAAAAGTATGGGCTATCTAGGTCATGGTCCTCTCAGTCACATATTAGATGCTAGAGCTAAACCACTTAATAATGCTCTTTTTGGATGCAGGTCAAAAAAAACTATTGGCCTAGGTTTTGAAAGTCATAATAAGAAAATTGCTCCTATCATTGTTGTGATAGATAGTGATGATGAATCAAACTACATACCCAATTTGCAAAATCTTCAAGATAGGTGTGAAGATTGGGTCCCTTCCACCAATCTCCTTTGGGGAGATTCAGATACTCTGGTTGCCAATCCAATAGTTTGAGACCTAGAACAAGAAGAATCCATTGTTGAAGATCATGTTTCGCATCCTATTCAAGAACATCAATACACAAATGGCATTCAAGAAGGTGTTACCCTTGGTGACATCAAAGCCTCTATCTCAAGGCCTCAAAAATATGCTTGGTGTAAACATCCCAACCAAGATTTAGATACAGAATCACATGAGTATGAATGGGAATCTCTCTCTGATTGTTCTATAGTTGACATGGACATTGATGTTGTCCATGCATATGGTTCCCAACCTAAGGTAGCTAATGAGTCTAGTTTAGGATTAATGGATTTGAATATGCAAGTCACTTTAGTGGATGATGCTTCACTTGGTAGGATAAATCCTAATTTGAGTACCTTAGAGGGATACTTGACAGACCCTAACTCTGCAATCACTAGAGATGATACCATTCGCATACACAATATTGAACCCATCATTAACCTACCCCTTTCCAATCCACACCTAATTGATTGGTCGCAATGCTATCAAGAGCCTCAACTCTTAACTTTCCAGAATGACTATGAGATAGCATGCTACCTAAACTCCCTTGAGCCTATAGTCTCTTCCACCAATGAACCAAGTACAAGCATGACAAAACTAGATATCAAGTACCTTAGTCACAAAATGAAAAGAAAAAAAAAAAAAATAAGAGTTCTGATGGAGAAAACCACTGTGTGGTGGTGTCAGAACCTAAAAAAGTAAAATTAAAGGACGTATCCGAGGGTGAAAATCTCTCTGGGGCACCTAAGGATGAGGTACTTGATCATCTCCCAAGTTACTTTCAAGATAGATCTTTGATGCTTGTCGAGCCTACACATCTACTTAATTTGGGTAGAGAAGAGGCCCCACAAATAGTGCATTTAGCTCAGTCTCTATCAACACGGGAAAAAGAGGCATATACCAAGTTCCTATAGAGCAAGAAGATTAATTTTGCTTGGACTTACTCAGACATGCCAGGGTTGGATACTAATCTCATTATGCATCACTTGTCCATAGCTCCCAGTATCAAACCAGTAAAATAGAAATTGAGGAAAATGCATCCTCACATATCTGTTCTTGTCAAAGTTGAACTAGAATAACTCCTTAGTGTAAGATTTATAAGAGCCATTGATTATTCTAAATGGATATCCAATATTTTATTATTTTCTAAACATGACAAGTCCATTTGCATCTGCGCACATTTTAGGGATCTTAATAAAGCATGCCCAAAGGATGATTTTCCACTTCCAAACATAGACATGATAGTGGACATGACCGCGGGTTATGAGATCTATTCATTAATGAATGGTTTTTTTGGGGTATAATCAAATCAAGATAGCTCCTAAAGACTAGGAAAAGATTGCATTCACTTGCACATGGGGAACCTATTGCTGGAATGTCATGCCATTTGGATTAAAAAATACAGGAGCTACTTATCAAAGAGCTATGACTACTATCTTCCATGACATGATGCATAAGAATATGGAAGATTACGTGGATGACACCTTGACAAAATCTAAAAAAAGGGATACACACCTAGGAGATTTAGAATTCATTCGAGATCGTATGGAACAATTTTAATTAAGATTAAATCCCAAAAAGTGTGCATTTGGATTCACCTCTAGAAAAATCCTAGGATTTATCATTTCAGCCAAAGGAATAGAGGTGGACCCAGAGAAACTTCAAGCAATATTGGATATGCCACCTCCCAAAAGGATCAACTAAATGAGGAGTCTCCAGGGACGCCTTTAATCTATAAGGAGGTTTATTTCATAACTGGCTGATAGAGCTCAACCCTTTAATAAGACTTTGCACAAAGGGGTTAAATGTGTCTAGAATGAAGATTGTTAGCAAAGCATGGACCAAATCAAGCAATACTTGGCCAATCCTCCAATCTTAATGCCTCCTATCCCAAGAAAACCACTCATATTATATGTATCAAAAACATAATCTTCCTTGGGGGAATTATTGGCTCAACTTGATGATACTGGAAAAGAAAGAGCTGTATAATACATCAACCATACTTTGGTGTCATATGAGGTTAATTACACTAGTATTGAAAAATCTTGCCTTGCAGTGGTGTTTGCTTCCCAAAAGTTGTGACATTACATGCTTGCACATACAATACACCTCATTGCAAAAATTGATCCTCTCAAATATTTTCTTGGTAAGGCTTCTCTCATAGGTAGACTCGCTAAGTGGATGATGATCTTATCAAAATTTGACATAGAGTATGTTGAGCATAAGGCTATAAAAGGACAAGCCATTGTAGACCAATTGGCTGATTTTCTAATTCGAGATAAAGTGCCAATTCAAGTTGAATTTATAGTTGAGAACATAATGTACATGACTAGAAGAACATGGAAGATGTTCTTTGATGGCTCTTTCATCCAAAATGGTCGAGGAGTAGGAGTGTTATTTGTTTCTCCTCATGGGTGGATAATTCCTAAGTCCTACAAACTATTGTTCCCATGTACAAATACATTGCTAAGTATGAGGCCCTTGATAAATGGATTAAAAATGGCCTCTAGAATGGAGAATCATAGAGATTCATATCTACAGGGATTCACAATTAATAGTTAGCCAAGTTAATGAGGAATACCAAAAAAAAGATGAAAAAATGGTACCCTACAAGAAAATGGTTGATTCATTGAGATGATAGTTCACCTTTGTTACATTTTAAAAAGTCCCTAGAGTAGAGAATAAAGTAGCTGATGCTATGGCTACATTGGCTTCACTTCTTTAGCTAGAACATCATGAATCCAGATTCAAATTCCTGGTGGAAGAGCTACGCTACCTATCTATGACTCCCAAGAAAGCCAAGTTGTTTGTACCCATTGTTGGCCATGAGTCATCCCGCTATGGTGCCATTTACTCATATCTCCATGATGGCATTATTCTTGAAACGTTCAAACCACTTTGAATGAAGAAACTTGACCTGAAATGCTTCTCACCACACCCTTACCTCTGGTGATCTATATAGGAGGGGTTTAGATGGGACACTTCTTAGGTGCTTGGAAGAGGATGAGTCCAACAAAGTGTTAGCTGACATTGATGAGGGCATTTGTGGAGGACATTCTAATGGTCTTTCCATGGCCCAAAAGGTTGCTTAGGGTAGGGTACTATTGGCCTACCATGTAAATAGATGCAGTAGCTTTTGCTAAATCATGTGAAAAGTGTCAGAAATACGGTAACCTGATACATGCTCTGGAAGGGATCTTATTCGTCTATTTCTCATTGGCCATTTCAGTGCTGGGCCTTTGACGTTGTTGGGTAGATTCATCCCAACTCATTAGGTGGACACAAATTCATCATCACTGCTACTGATTACTTTACCAAATGGGTAGAAGCTATCCCAGTTTTTGTTGCCTAAGGCAAGACAGTTTCTCTATTATTTTGAACTATATCATTTGTCAATATGGGGTGCCTTCTAAAATAATCACTGAAAATGGAGGTCAGTTTAAAAACAAGGACCTTAAACATTTCTGCAGGAAATTCAAGATAAAACAACATTGGTCCTCCATTTACTTCCCACAAGGAAATAGACAAGCAGAGGCTTCAAATAAAACCATTCACAAAATTCTCCATAGACCAGTTCACAAGAATGGTAGAGATTGGCATCTATAGATAAATCTAGCCTTGTGGGCCTATAGAATGGGTATTCATACTCCAATAGGGGCTACTCCTTTTTCCCTCACTTATGGTGCTGAAGTAGTGTTACCTTTAGAGGTGGAGATTCCTTCTCTTAGAGTTTCCCTTAAAGCTCTAGTGACAGATGAAGACTACCATGCCATGAGACTCTAAGAAATAGAGGTTCTAGATGAAAAGTATAAGCATCATTTGATCACATGAGGGTCTACCAAAAGCGTATGTCCAAATCATTCAAGAAGAAGGTTCTCCCTAAAGAATTTCAAGTGGGAGATCTTGTCTTGCGAGAAAACCCTAAGAACCAACAACATAGATAGCAAAAGGGGAAATTCAAACCTAATTGGCTTGGACCATACATTATTACTGCTACTTTTAGAACAAGTGCTTATGTGTTGTCTATTAAAGAGGGAGAGCAACTCCCTGATCCTATTAATGTTTTGCACCTCAAGAAGTTCTATCCATGATGCATGTTCTATCTGGGGACATCTTTTTTACATATTTATTGATCCTAAAAAACTTCCAAAAAAATTCATATATGATGCTAAAAAAATCCTAAAAAGCATATAAAGTCTTGAAAAGTACCAAAAAATAAAAAAATCCAAAAAAAATCCAAAAAATAGAAAAAAGTGCCTTGGTGAAAACCTAGAAATAGGCACCTTGGTAGCAAAAATACAAAAAAATCAAAAAAAATCAAAAAAATCAAAAAAATCAAAAGTGGTGAAAACTTGGAAACAAGCACTACATGAGGCCTTTGCACCCTTGTTTCTTAGCATGCATCCTTGACACTTAGCCTTTCTCCATCTTGCCTTGACCTTGTTGCCTTGGTTTGGAATTGGTCTTTGTCTTTGTCTAGGGGGCATAACTGTGTTAGCTTTGGTCTCTAGGATGCGTTGGTCTTTAGGACATCTTGCAAACTATGTTTTTCAACACTTCCCTAGCATCGAGTGTTTCGTAACACTTATTAGATACTCTACCTACAGTCTCGAATGATGCAATATTTCTCACTGGCAGATGCGATACTCAAAGTTTGACTCTATGACTTACACACACGCACTTAAACACTTGACTTGCTGAGATTTGATTGACTTTATTTCTTTGTGTGTTGTCTATGATGATTTGTTTGATGACTGTTCTCTCCCTAATAGTTTTCAATGATGCCAAGCTAGAAGGCAAGGGGCATGAGAACATGTTTTATTTCTTTTTCTGCCTATGGTTATATTTTGTTGATCTTAGCTGTCATGAGCATTTATAATTGTTCCACTTGACACTAGGATCTACAATGTATTATGCTTGATTATTTTTTTGCAAGTGCATACTTATAGCCATCTTGACTTTTCTTGTGTCTTGATGTGAGTATAATCTTTCCATACTAAATTAGGAAATCTCACTGTACTAGTCATCTTGACCTACAGTCTTTGATGCCTAGGTGAGATTTCCACATTCCTATCTGACATAGATCATATTCAGATTCACTTAGTTATACTAGTGTGTATTGTATGATCTTGCGATGCTACCAACAATGCTCGATGATGATTATTAGAGACTAATGGCTTTGTAACCTTGCAATTAAACCACCTTTCATTGTAGCTTCCATTCTTAAGTTCATGTTAGTTTAGTTTTGCATCTTGCATATGGAGAGAGTTCTCCTTTCATCTTTCACAGACTTATTAGTCAAATTACATTCACCGTTTGCTTCTTCCCGATCATGTCTTTCTCTTCTTGTCTTTCATATCACATCATTTTCTATTCATTTTGGGATTGAAACCGTAATCCGAGTTCACCTTGATCATCAAAATCACATTTCTCCTTCTTCCACACAATTGGTTGACCTTTTGAGGCCTGATCCTTCAATCTTCACTGGGGCATCTTCATTTCGTCATCCCCATCTCTTTCAACCTTCTAGTCTTTCATTCACTTTCATTCAATCCATCTCTCTGAGGTTTGACTTCATCCTTAATCTATATCTTTCTCAGTCAAACCTAGTCAAATTGGGGCATATTTTCACTACTTGATGGTTATCCTATCATCTTTGATTATGATTTCTAGTGACTTGATCAAGTTTATCAATTTGTTGTTCTCCTCTACCTGATTTTGATTTCAATTCTGGGGGGACAGTACCTATCAGGTTTAATCCTTGATTCAGCTTTATAAATCAAACCTTGCTTGAGATTCTTATCTCTTATTTGAGACTTGACAATTTCCTATTCACAGGTGTGTTGATCTTGTCTTTCATCTTATCTTTGTTCTGATGTGTTCCCATCCATCGAACACACATCTAGGTTGTTTTGTGATCCCAAATCAATCTTAAATTTCAATTCCATTCTTTTCCCACATGTGATCCCAAATTGGTCTCACATTAGTCAAAGAGGGGAAAATGTATGCACCCTAAACTGTTCACCTAGACTTTGGGCCCCCATTCAACAATTTATCAAATCCCTGAATCAATATTTTCAAAAATTAATATTTTTTAATTATATCAATTTTCTTGATCAAATCCTATTTTTATCATTTTCAATTATTTTCTATGGGCTAACCATTTTATCCTAAGTATTTATTTATTTAAAATGAATTTCCTCCCATTTTATTAAATAAAAAGCCCCCACTTTTCCTCTTATCATAAGTTGCACAAATAAAGCATTATTCTTATTTTATAAAAATAAGAAAAGGCCTTTTTGTCTCATATGGACACAAAAGTGAACTCTTATTTTCTCATTGGAGGATATTTGAGCACATGGATTTCTCCTCTTTCAAGCTCCACCCTTGATTAAATCTTTTGCCTCTTAATCTCCATGGTCCATCCCTTTTCAATTCTTTTAAAAGGAGAGCTCTTTTCTCATTCTTAGATCCTAACTTTGAATACTAATCTTATGCTAGAGGATTTTTTGGAGACTTTGGAGCTTTTGGAGATCTTCATGCATTTAGCTTTCATTCTTGCATCTTAGCTTCATGTTTATGCTTTGTAGCTTAGTTTCCTTTATGCTCTAGATTAGTTCACATAGCTTAATTAGAAAGGATTTTTAATACTTTCATTTCCATAACTTAGCTTGCATATTCATTCTTAGCATAGTTGCCTTGCATTTCCATTCTTGATTCTATTGCATTCTTGCCCTTGTCTCTTTGAATCTCCCATTGTGTGGTTACTAGCAAGGTTGCATACTTCAATAGCTCTAGCTAAGAGCACCATCAACATTCTTGTGACTCCATGCCTAGGGAGCTCTAGGTCACTTTCTCAAGGTTTCCCATTCATGGATTCCCTTGGAAGTAATGACTTAGAGAAGTACACTATTTACTATGTACAGGTTCAAGTTGTCCTTGTTCATTGATGATTAATTTGTTGTTTAACCCATACATAACCCTAGGTAGTGTCACACCTATATTTATAAATTCATACAATTATGCTTGGCTTAGTTAAGATGACAACTTAGCTAGCCATCATTGACATTTATATGAGAACTGGATTATCGATTAAGAAATAATATTTGATCTCACTTATATATCTATAAATACACAACCTTAGATAAATATATAATATGAATGCATGCATAAATACATATATGTCTAAAACACACACACACACATAGTTGTGTGTGTGCAAATAAATATTTATTATCATCTATGTGTGTGTGTGTGTGTGTGTGTGGTGTGTGTGTCAGAAATAAGTATTTATTATCATCTATTTTCATTGATGAAAAAATATTATGTTCTATATTTTCTCGATGATCTTGATGATTTTCTATCAACATTTGTGGTTTGGATGATGGGATATGTATGTTGAACCTTAATACAATAGAAGATAGGTTTGATACCCCAATGGCCACCACAACAGTGACATGGCTGCACACTGTGGCAGTTTCCACATCCATAGCTAAACCCACGGGGGTATGTTGTGGTCACCACGGGTGTTTCCACCACCGTAGGGAGCCACAGTTGTGACCAACTAGCTATGAATAATAGGGAGGAGTTATATATATATTATATATATATATATATTAATATATATATATATATATAATATATATATATATATATCTATATATATTATATATATATATTTATATACATA